>JAOTQQ010000004.1:1772374-1864449 GCA_026546715.1 Gallinago undulata
ATCCTTCTTGCGCGGTGACGTGCGCGAGCCCCGGGAAGAGGCCCTGGCGCGCGGGCGCGCGGCGGAGGGCGGGAAGCGGCTGGCGGGGGAAGCCGGCGGTGCTGTGGCCTCTGAGGTGATGCTCCCGCGGGGTGAGGGAGGCCGGGCTCCTCCGGTCCCGACCCGGCTCCGGTGGCTTTGCGGGAGCGTGCTCTGCTCCGTCCCTCCCACCTCCTCCGTTCCCCCGCTGCCTGCTTTAGGCCCGGCCGGCCCCCAGCGGCACCGACGTCCCCCGGAGCCCTTCGGCCGGGTCGGAGGAAAGGGACGGTGGCCCTCAGGGCTTGAGGGGGGGATTGGGTGGGTGGGGGTGGGTCTGGTCGCTGCCAGCGCGTACCAGCCGGTAACCCTTCTGCGGCTGTTCTCGGAGAAGTTGGTGGAGCAGGGGCTGGGTTTGTGGTGCGGGGTGGGCTGGGAGCCTCGGCCTCGGTGCTTCGGGCAGCTGCCGCTGGTATTTCCAGGCTTCGGGCTATTTTTGTTGTTGTTTGTGTGTTTTATTTTTTTCTCTGCTGGGTGTTTGGCGCGTTGCGGATGTGGAACGACCTTAACTTTTTCTCAGGACCTGCCTAATGAAGAGCCCTTCGGACCCTCGGGGTGCAACGCCGGGTCTGCCGGCTAACGTTACGCCCAAGGGCCGGAGGCAGTCGCAAAGGTTTTGGGGACAAGGTTGTTATTGTTATTTAGCGGTATTGGAGGTAGGAGATGCGCCCTCGCTGTGGTACCAAGCCTTTTGAAATGCAAAGATGTTCGTTACTTCTTCCTATAGGGTGTTGCTTTTCTCCGAAGGCGTACCTGTAGTTACCACTGTTTCGAAAGGGAAGATGGAGAAACTCAAGGTTTCCGAGGCCTTTTTTACAAGTGCCATAATGCAGTCATGCCGATTAAAATCGGGGAGTTTCTGCTGGGAAATCTGATAATGGGACGTGCTTGTGGTTCTAGATGTACTGCAAGTGCCCAGAGTGGGGTGAAAGGAGTGAATATTTACTGAAGGTGAGAAATAATGGTGAGGAATAATTTCTTTTAGTGAAGGAGGTAGTGAGCATTTTGGACTTATAATGGCATCGTGTCCTGACTGATGGGGCTTCGACAGAGACTGGGGGGAGGTTTGATGCCTTCTTTAGGCACTGGTGTCCTGATGGTTGCATAGGGAATACAATGTTATGCCTCTAGTCATATGGAAACTAGACTAGGAAAGTGTTTGTTTTTGTAGGTTTTCCCTAGCACAGTTCTTGTTTTGCATTAAAAAGGCTTTGTTGTGATCACTTGGCCTATCAGAATTAAATAAGTCTTTACATTAATTGCTTTAACTTTGTTTCTTCTTTCTCCTATCCTGCAACTCTTTAACTCATTTTAGTCAGATACTCTAACCACTCTGTACTGAAGAGGAAGGAGTGCCTTCTTCACCTCTTGAAGAAGTTAAAAAGTTTAGTGAGAAAAGAATTAAACTTGTAGTGCTCTGTTGGATCTGGAAACCTGCACCTTTAAGGACAGATGTGGCTCACAAGAACAGCTTAACTTGGATCAGAAGGCAGTGAAGAGGTTTGCTAGTGGCCCAGGGAATAGCTTGTTAGTGCATGAATTCATATGGCAGCTTGAGTTTTCCCTCTCTGTCGCTCTGTAGGCCCTATTGTGTGATCAGAGTGATCTATTCTTATCCTGTGATACAGTTTTGGGCATCTGTTGTGTAAGAGCAGAAAGATTGAAATGGTTGCCTGTCCAGGGTTTCCACCAAGTTGTAAGCCCCAGACAGGCAAAATGATCCTCTGCTCTCATTGTGTGGCCTGAAAACCTGGGAGGGCTGGGACGTGGAAAGAGTAATGTCTTCATGACAGTACCTGATAGATGTTTAAAGGTGAGAGGGGTATTCAAAAGCTTTCAGCAGTAACTGTGTACAGAGCTGGTAGAAGTGGGTATGTCCTGCCAGCTACCTTTGAGTGCCAGTGAACATAGTTACTGTAGGAAGATTTACCATATTATCACCTAGTTCTTTCTGTTCATCATGTATATGCGTTTTGCATTATTTAAATGTCATAGTATGAGCTATCAGATGTTGTACAAAACCATCTGGGAAGTTTGTCATTTTTATGGTCTTTGTTTTATAGCTTGTAGACCTGGCTGAGATCTCCTGAGACTGAGAGAGCTAAGAGAGGCAGTGCTGCAAGAAATGGTGTTGGTGATTTAATTAGTGATTTGTTGTCTAGTGTTGCAGAAGGTTGGTGGTTTTTTTTCCCCTCTATGTGATATGATGCCCAAAAGGAGAATGGGAGTTTGCTTTACTGGAGAGACAAACAGAGGGACCCAAGCCCTGAAAATGTCTGATCATAAATCTTATTTCCCTTTTGCAGAAGTGCCAGCCTCGGTATTCTGAGGAAATCCATCCTTAAATAATTATGTTCTGCCTTCTTAGCTTTTGTACTAGTAGATGCATTTTTCTTGCCTGTCTCTAACAGCTCATCTGTGCTGGTGCACATATTCTGTTTGCTAGCAACAAAACACATGTCTATTTAAGAGTTTGTGCCAAGGTGAAAAAAGATATCACAAAGGAGAAGCATTAGCTTGAAAATGTGTTCGCATACATGCCTGTGGTTTTCTGGAAGTCTGGTTCTGAAAATTGTCCCTGGTTGTAGCTACATTTCTGAGAGCTTCTTGAGCTGAATTGTGTGGAGAGTATGCTGGAATGTTGCTTCGAGATAAAATTAGAATATTCTTTCCCCCTTTGCTTTAGCTGAGAGTTTTCTGTTTTCAGCCTAGCTGTGGTGGTTCAGGTGTACCCTGCTAGCAGCCTTGTCCCCAGCAGCGACCTTTGTCATTGAATTTGGCGTTGTTCAAACCTGATTCTCTCTTCCTGTTTTCCTGTGGTTTGCAATGCAACTGTTGTCTGGCTGAGCAGAGTACAAGGATCTATTGAGGAAGCTGCTCTTTCAGTAAGAACTAAAGACTTGACAGGAAGGGGCTTGGCTCAGGGAAAACAATGTGGGTGATTCTGCAGAGCAAACCTACCAGATCTCTTAGAAGACAGATTTTGCTGTCCAAGTGACTATTAGAAAGCATTTTCAAGGGTTTCTTGGCCTTTTAAAGATTTCACAAAGACTTAAATAATTTTAAATACTTAAAAGGTCTGTAGAGAAAGGAGGGAGCTGTGGGGAGATGTTTTGGTAGTGGTGGGGGAACTTGCTTGGTTACTTTGTTCCTTTACTGTTTTCAGTAAGGGAGAGGAAGTGTGATCCACAGTAAATGACTAATACAAGTGTGTGCTTAATTTCCCCTACCCTCCCTCTGAATTCATAATGGAGGAAAGAAAGTCTAACTTCAGTGTAAATAAGGCTATATGAATTTGTTCTTGAAGAACATGAAGAGTAAATGAGTTTCTTTTGTCATTAATTGTCCTCTGTCCTTTTCTGGTCTAGCTAGGCAACAATGGCAGGTGAAGACTGTGTAAGAAAACGCCAGTCTGGCTCCACTACAACCAACAAGACATCTGAGAAAGAAGAAATGCAGAGGAGATCTGAGAATGAGAGGTCATTTCAAAACTCAAGCAACGGTGAGATTTTTTCGCTCAGCATTAGTTGCATCTCCTCTAAGGTTTCCTTTCTAGCTCATGGTCCTTGCCTATTTGCTCTTTCATTTCAGCCATTCTCCTCATATTTTTACGAGGCTCCCAAGGTGGAAGTCTCTTGAGAGAGAAGTCTCTGTGTACCAACTGCAATTTTTCAGCACGTTTTGGTTATTTGGAGTGCTGTCCTGCCAAACCTTCCCTCAGGGGCTGTGTGCTGTGGTGCTTACAGGGATCTAGAGTAAATCAAGTGATCGTCACAGGAGAAACGTGTGTGATGATGAGGAGGAGGTGCTTTAATCCTTTAAAAGGTGCAAATACATCTTGACAACAGTTTTGGGTAATTGCTTTATATGTTTTTTCTGGAGGCTTCACCTTACATCCTTTACAAGCCTTAAGTATGTGGCCTCCTCAAGATTGAAAAAAATTATCTTTGATGTACCAGGCTAAGCTGGTGTATCCATCCTGACAGACAGAGGCAGGATACCACTAAGAGTGATTGTCTGCCCCTGTGGGGCTCTGTTAATGTCAAAACAGCTCCCTTCTGTCTACTCTCAACCTTGGCTGCCTTAAAAGGTGTAATAGAACAGTAAGCAGTTGGATTTGTATTCATTTATATTGTGGTCACCTTAAAAGTAATGTGGGTTATAGTTGGCTTTGTGGAAGGGTCACTGCTGCCTTTGCCCTGTCCGTTGATTTGCAGTAACAGTTGTGTGGCAGTTTGAGTGGTTTTGCCTGTGGAATCTGTGACTGTCTCTAATTCCTGGCTTATGCTTTACCACATTCCAGCCCGGTGATAAAGAGGTTAGCAATGAAATTGCAGCTCGTTTCCTTTCTCTTTAGGAGATGGAATAAGCAAAAAAGCTAAACTAGTTTATCACAATATGCCATGTGAGCAAAGTTCCAAAACCCTGGTGCTGGCGACTCAAGGAGATAATTCTTAGTGGTATCCTTCTGAATATATTGGCACTATTTTATAGTACTTATTTCAACTGAAATGGGAGTTGGAGCAAATTTAAATTTAGGACAAGTCAGATTTCTTCTTGCAAAAGATATATTGGAGAGAAAGCCATCCCACAGACTACTTGGAGAGCTGGGATTTTAAGCTGTTGGTGATACCATCATTTTAATCAAATTAAATGGGACTGTTCTATTAATGCTGTTTTTAGAAAGTTGCAAGGAGTTGATGGCTACTGGAAGAAAGTAAGAGTGGATTTAGAAGCAGACTTCTACCTTTTTATCTATGAAAACACCTTAACTATTATGCGTGAATTTGAGTTCCTGTAAGCTTGTGGGTAAAGAATAAATATAGCTGTAATAATTAGCACTTGATAGGTAGGTGTGCCTGTCTTTAAAAGCCTTTCATTTTAATGCCTCTGAGATGTGGCATAATGTCACTGCAGGTGAGATGCTGTGGGTGTGTAGCAAGTAAACATTCTGGGGCAGATCTCCTGAAAGTGTACAGAGTTTTCGTGCATGTACATGTGCCTGGTGGGTTGACTTAAAACAATGTAATTTTTTTTTATTAGAGTACAAACCACAGTGAAAGGCAGCAGGGAGGAATCTGGTTCTCACCTTCCAGGGTCGCTGCCAGTTTTCAGCAGAAGTGTCACAAGGAGAGTTACTGGTTTCTGCAGACATTTTTCTCAGCACAGTGATGGGGACAACAGGAATCATGGAATCATAGAATGGTTTAGGTTGAAGGGACCTTAAAGATAATCTAGTTGCTCAAAGCCCCACCCAGCCTGGCCTTGAACACTTCTAGGGATGGGGCATCCACAGCTTCTCTTGGACACCAAGAGACAGGAGACATGAGTCAGTCTCTGATGCCTGACAACATTATAAGCCTGGGAGGAAGATGCATCACTCTGTTCAGGAAATCCTGTATACAGTGGGGTTAGATAGGTATCTCTGTGGTATAAATGTTGAAGCTTTACAAAGTTAAAGAGTTCAAGTGTTCCAGATAGTGGCCTCTTCATGTAGTCTAGTCCAGTAGGTAGGGCTTTCTGTGAAAGCACAGCTGAGGTGGAAGAATGTCTCAAAAGGAGTAGCCATTTGTGAGACTTTTCTCACTTTCTTTTGTCCCAGCCATTCACTTTTGAGTAGCTGTTTCTAAGGCATTAGTCCTGATGCATACAAAGGCAGTGAGGGGCCTGCTATGTCTGGCAACAACCTCTTTATACTTCAACATCTTAACACTGGATGTTGCACTGAATTTTAGACAAGATGCAAGTTTATTGCAGTCAAGGGATTCTAGCCAGGTCAAGACAGTCTGGTATGGAAGTAAATATGGTAGTGTCTTTGTAACAATTATTTCTGTAGAAAAATTAAATTGCTAATGTGATTTCCCCACCCTTGATCCTCCCTGATTAACAATCTTCTTTTTAACTTAAGAGTTAATGTGTCAAGGGCCAATTGACTTGCTTCCAGAAGTGTGTGAACTTTCTACAGAAACTTCTAGGCCATTAATCCTTTCTTTATTAAAACTCAAATGCACTGGCTGATCTGAAATTGCTTGGAGGAATAATTTTAAGCCATATATTGGCTTTAGAGCTACGTTAGCTCTGACGCTTCCGTTTGTATAGGTCACTTTTTCCTTGCCTCATCAATTCTGCTGAAAACTGTCTCATTGCTTGCTGAGTTCTAAGACCGATTAGTTTGTACTTATGTGCCCCCAAATTTAAGCAGTGTGGAAGTATTCATAGCTTTGAGATTGCTGGAAGAATTTTTCTGTCCCTTGATGTGTTTGTATTTCGTAATCATTCAGCCTGTAATTTCACTTTGGCAGAGTAGCTGAACTTCAGTCTCATATATCACTTCTCCTTGAATTGGCTCCAGCGTCATAATTAAACAACTAATTTGATCCTGGCATAGAGTCAACAGGTGATCTAGGCAGCAATAATCCCCTGTCAAAAGCCAGGCTTCCTTAATAAGATTAGCTTTATATGTTTTCAGCTGGAGATACATAAATATAAAACTGTTCTGCTTAATGGGCTATTGATATCAGGCAGTACCAGTTGCAGGAAAATTTACCTGGAATGAGCGTAATAGAAACTGGATGGGCAGATCTTAAAGGGCTAGAGAGGACATGGCTCCTAAGTGTGTAACTTGAGTGTCTCTAAAACGCTGAGATTAGACCATTCACAACAGTAAACGGATGGTTGTGGAGTCTGCCCTTGTTTCCTGGGAAATCAGAAAAGGATTAGAAGTGTCTCTGGAGACTAATCCGCAAACAAGCGATGTGGCATATCTTTGTTTGCTTCGAGTAAGCCTGTTTGGTAATGCTGGTCTTAGAAAGGGGTTGTTATCTTCTAATGAAGAGGTTACTATTGATCGTTCTCAGTGCACAAGTTCACGAAGCTGCATGAATTGTGGCTGCCTACTGATAGACGTAGGAGGAGGGAGCACTGAAACCGGGAGTAATTTGGGAAGCTTTAGGGTTTGCTGTCTGACTCACAGCAGTAAGTGTTCATTGTATCAACAGGCTGTTTCTTATGGATTACTGAATTTCGGATTAAGCTGCTTGAATCGAGTTTCTTGGATGTGTTTCAGGGAGATGGATCAAACAGAGCTGTCTTGTCTGAGACTAGGTGGATTCTGGTAACTCTAGATGCTCTTGTGTTTTGCAGCCTGTGCGTTTGAGGAAGGCTGAGCAGTTTCTTGTGAAGAGCCTGTAGACCTGCTGGTGTGACACAGAGAATGCTGATATTTCCTTCTGCTAGTGAAGAGGCTTTTTGGGTCCCATGTCTCTGCAAAAATAACTTTAACCAAATTCTTTGCCCAACTGCAGTGTAGTGACCTATGGACTATGCATTCTTTAAGCAGATCAGCTGAGCTCTGGGAGCAATCTACTCATATCTTGCCTTTATCTGCTGAGTGGCCAAAAAGTTACCATTAGTCAGAATAAGGGTTATTAGCACTAAATTATTAAAATGTCTTGTGTTGTACCATGTATGGAAGACTTCCCCTCTTTACAGCAGCTTTGCAGTAGGTTGGCTTTAACATTGGTTTCCTTCAGATACCATCTTCAGTGTTTTCAAAGAGGGAACCTTTGAATCCGTATTTCTGACAGTAATTAAATCCTCCTGCCTATGTTGCTTTAACCTCTTTAATGTTAAGTTTTCTGGTGAAGAAATAATGAAGATAATATTTTTAAACTGTTTTAGACAAGGGCAGTATTTAGTGCAGCTTCTATCTGTGATCTTCCATGAAGATCCTGAAGCTAAATGGATCTGAACTCTGGGTGTTCTGACAAAAGTCTTTTTTTTTTAATTATATGTGGCAATAAGTTGAAGTTCATTTGTGTGCTTGCTTTTCTGTGAAGAGGCATTTTTGTCTTGAATACTGTGCAGGGATTTAGGTAGCAGTAGTTTTCCTGGGTTGTTCTAACTGCTTAGTAATAAACTTACTGCCATCATGCAGGAACAGTTTGAGTGGCAATGGCTCAGAGCACTGGGCTGCAGGCAGCTTCTGTGGCTGGAACGGTAACACGGCACGGAAGTCACAGCTTTGCTCACATGACTTAATTCCCACTAGTGCCCTTGGTGGTAATTGCAGATTGTAGCGGTTAAATAAAATGATTGCTTTTTAACACAGTTCATTTTTGGAGAGGTTGCACAGTAGAGTGCTGGCTCATTTCTCACATAGAAGCTGGTTTTGTTGGATCCCAAGCTGCAAAACTAACATCATATGAATGGGCTGCTTCTCTAGTCATCGCAAATGTCCCTTTTCTGTAACATGTACAAGAGTGGGTTGAAAAACGGACAGTGAGATCCTTTAAGAAAGGTAGTTTGTAAATCTTCTGTGAAACTTAAGTTGCTCAAGTTTTCAACAATAAGAAGCTTTCCTAATCTTCAGGTGATCTTTTATTAGCCTGATTTCCTAGGGAAACAAAGCTTGCATTTTAAATATTTTTTTTTTACTGACTCTTGAACTTGTTTGTATTTTGAGCTGTGCATCAAACTTTGTCACATCCAACTAGGATCGGGTTCCACAAGCCAAAGCCAAGTGCTCAGCTAAAGATCTTATCAATGTCTTTGCTGATGGGAAAGGAATGCAACTCCATTAAGGTAGAAGTTCTCCCTGTGACCAAAGCTCTTTCAAAGTAAGCACTGCTTCAGTCTCCTGTGCAATTTGCTACTATTTCTTACTAGTCTTCAAAGAAGATTTTATTATTTCTGACTTCAAATAAATCTCCTGTTTTCTTAAGGCATATACCATCTTGTTTTAAATGCTAAGATGTGCTTACTTGTGCAACCTTGAGTCCCCTTTTTTTTTAATGACGTTGCGATCCTCGAATGATACAGAGTGAACCAGTCTTCATTTTCAGTGTCAAAGGAAAATGATGATTTGGACTTCTCAGCAGTGCACAATTACTTTTAGACTCAAAATCATGTGATGATCCTCTTCTCAAATGACCTCACAGAACATAAGTAACAGCTTGCACAACAGAAGATGAGTGATTCAAGAAGATGATGAGTTTGTGTTCTCTGATATTTACCTTGTGATGCAGCTTGAGTTTATGGGGCAATGTAACACACCAGAACGAGTTGTTTGGGAGTAGGTTTTCTTCTACAGGAGGCTTTTTGTTCTGGAAAAGAAGGAGCAAGCTTACAGGTGGTTTTACTTTGTTTTATGAGATGCGTATACTAAAGACGTGGAGAGCTTGATTCTTTTAAAGCCTTTTAAAAGATGCTGTGTTTCTAGTCTACTCTGTGCAGACACACTGGTGTGTGAGTGAATAATGCTGGTGCATACCATTTAGCAATTACAACATCAGCTGGTCAGAGACTGGCCTGATTCCCTGTACAACCATTGAAGCTGTATGTTTGATATCTGCAAGGCCCTGAAAATCAAAAAGGGTGTTTTATTTCCAAAGTGAGCCGCTCCTGGATAGTTATAATGACTGAGGCTTTGAATGCAAGTTCTGACAGGAAATACATGGTCAAAGAAGTGGTTATTTATTTTTCGCTTAGCTTACTAAGGAAATAGTGCCATCCCTTAGGTCTCATGTCCTGTTCTCTTTGGCTGCATTGGACAGCTTCAAGAAAACTAGATAGAATCTTGAAGTGTGCAGCTGGATAAGAGACACAAATTCTTAATTAAAGGTAAGTTGTGTCTCAGCTGCTTTCTAGCAGGTAAACACAAGGTGGTTCTTAGCATAGTAGCAATGGAGGGAGGGGGCTACGAATACAGTTGTGGTGTGGCCAGTAGAGACACTGAGATGATGTGGAGGAGGGGGTATGGTTCTACTTGTGGAACAACTTGATTCTTTTTTTTTTTAACTCATTGGAGGAGGGGGGAATCCATTTGAGACCAGTGAAGTGCACAAGCTGAGTGGGAACAGGAACTCTCTAGTGGTATCTTACTCTGGAACTGTTTTCCAAACTGCAGCTGTTCAGTAAGTATAACAGCATGATGAGCTTAAATGCTGTCATAATTTTTTTGTCTTGGAGGTGAGATGCGTAGCAACCAGGAATTCTGTTTTTGTAAAAATGGGTTCTTGCACACAGCCAAAAATTCATAGCTTTAAACAGTTTCCTTGTTTGTTGCATTACAAGGCTGCTAAGTAATAGGCAGTTGTTACTGGTCTGTTCTGTAGCAGTTCTTAGAGACAAAACTGGATCTTGCTGCTTGTTTTGGGGGGGTGTGCGCATGCAGAACTGATGCTAACAACTGAGCATAGCTGTGTTGAAGACAGTCTCTTATTTCATTTAACTCTACTCCAATTGCAATACTGGAAAAATCTCAAACTTCTTACAACTGATTGCTCATAAGAGCACCCTCAGAATAGCATGCATCAGAGAAGCACTTGCTTCTATTAAAACAGCACTGTGTTTTGTGTGCATAGGCTGTGCACGTACAAGGAGGAGATTGCTATGAATCTTTCTTCTTGTTACACAGCAGCACAAAGTTGACATCTCTCTTGCAAATCTGTTAGCTCAGGCTTCACTGGAAATGTTACTAGAGATCAAGTCAGTACCCCCTTTGTAATAAAAGTGATAATGTTGTCTTAGATATTGAACAGGCAAGTTGTAATGCCAGCCATGTGTTACTGTGTAAAGTACTGTTGTGGCTGAAATTGCCAAAGTACACACACAAGGCAAGGTTTGTTGCTATCTTTTCACACTGACTAGTATTTTAGCAGGGTGGATATTGCTGCTTTAATCTTGCCTTCTATTCATATGCATGACTATATCTTTTAAGTAACTTTTATCTTCTGTGTTGTAGTTCTTAATGGAGAAGTGAAACACCAGATGTCTTGCCAGCACTCTACAACCATTGCAGACGAACCTTGTCTTTAAGCTCAACTAGTCTAAAATGTCTGATTTGTGTATGTTCCGCTTGATGTAATAGAGATGTCTCAGATGTGTAGAGTTCTTTATACAAAAAAAAAGGTGATATTTGAGCTTTGCATATGAGCCAATAGTATTAGTAATGATAAAAGTCAGATGATATTCTTCATGGCATGGTTAGACCTGACAGTTTGCTTAAGCAAAGAAACATATTGAGGAATACAGTCAGACTGATGCCTAACACTTCTCCTTGGGGATGAAAGGAGTGGGAGTGGCCAGGTTTGAATATAGGATAACTTTCCAGCTTGCCACTTAACCTGTCTTGAGAGCTGGTTATGTTATTTTATACAATCGTGACTTGACTGCCTTGTCTATTGACAATATAGAGGCCTCCAGACAAGCTAATCTTATGTCTAGTTCACTGTGCGTAAGATAAAGCTTTGATAAAGGATCAGCACTCATGGGTATGACCTTCTAAGGGTTGTTCTAATCGCTGCTTCAAGGCTGAATATGTTTAGGGACCTTGGGAAGATTTGCAGAGTTGCTGATGGAAAATAAAGCTTTCGAAAATCCAGCATGTTATCAGCTATTGACTGTTCTATAGTGCTGTGATTCGAAGTGGCTGTTTAAAATACTTGGTCATAGCTTATAAATTTCCTGCAGTTCAGTTTTGGATTTACTGGGACCTTGTTAGAAGTCACAAGGGCTAACAAAAAATCCATGACAGAGCTATCATATGTTGTGCTTTCTGTGTTTTCTGATGTGCAGCTCAAATCACTGAAAATGCAACTGTTAAATATTTGCTTTCCTTCCTTAGGCCGGGTCGATGTTGACCATGTGATAACAAGGAAAATGCAGCTAATAGCAGAAGCTGAGGTAAATATACTCTAATGCTCGCCGGTGGGGAGGAGTGGGATAACTGACCCTGAATGTCTTCTGGAGGGTCACTAGTCCTAGAGCACAAATATCACTCTTGAGTCATAGCTTGAATGCAGTGACTGCTATACAGCCCGCCCTCTCTTCTGACTTTGCACGGGAGAGGTAGTATTATCAAATGCAGTTCTGTCTTATTTGACCCCAATAGGTTGAAGTCCAAAGATAAGAATGAACTTTGAGGCCTGTAAATAAAATGAAACTTCTCTCACCACTAATTATCAGCTAGCGTCCTTGCATATTTAGTCTTTAAAATGCTGTGTCCTGCTATATGTTGAATAAAACGTAGCATATAACCTGTATCCCAGAGCTTCTATTGCCCTGGCTGTGTGACCTTCCTCGCCCTTGGTCACACTCTTTTTGTCAGTGAGCAATAGCCTCAAAGAAATAGCACTGGGTGTTTCTAACATCGGCTGCATCTGTGTGTGAGCTGCCATTGTCTTAGCTTATGTTAAGGTGATTTATGCCCAAATTAAATGAAGTTAGCTAACAATGAACTGCACCCTCCTTGCTAAACATTGTTTTGTAGCATGCCTGTTCTTCAGGGCAAATCGTCCTGCACTTTTGCTTCATTTTATTGCAGAGAATTCCATGGTAAAGATGAAGTAATCTAATTGTGCCACCCTTATGTGAATATTAGGGAGTGGATACTTATAAGACTGAGAAAAATATCTTGTACCTTTGTGATGTTTTCCTGTTTTAAAGTCTTTTTTTTTTTCACCTCTTATAGGTGGTGTGTAATTTATAACAGATATAACTAAAGCGTATTTAAATGTTTTCTGTAGAGGGTGTACTGCTTTTTGTGCTGATACTCCTAAAACTGAATGTGTTAGAGGGATTTGCTGCTCTGAATTTTTTATTTCATGTCTTCTCTGAACAATTCTTACTGAGGACATGGTAGAGCAAGGCTTGTGTCTTTTCTCAGCAGACAAAACAGCTACTGCAAATTACTATGTTGGCAACAGATGCTTGCAGGAGAAAGCTTTGACTGTGAAGCATATGCAGCTTGGCAACTTCCAGGGAGCACTAGTCAGTTGCAAGGGGGAAACTTGAACTTGGATTTCTTTCTTCAGGAATATCTGGTGCTTCTTTTTTTTTTTTTTTCTCTCGACACCAGCTTTGAGACACACTAGTTAATAGAAAAAGTAATTTCTCATCTGCAAAGGGAATTGAAGAAACCAGCAGTGGCACTTTCATTACTGAAGTTTCTCCCAAAACAGGGGGAGTTAAGGTTTTAAACCCTGGGTTCAGCAGCTCAAAAATTTGTTTAAGGTTCCTCAAAACTACAGTAATAGCTATAAGGTTAAGTAAAAACCTCCATCTACTGCAAAATTTGAGAATTCCTGGAGTGCCTGGCCCTTTTGTTATGTGATCCACTGAACAAAAGCTTGGATTGCACTTTACTTTTTAGATGATAGGTATCTGAGGTCTAGACAGATGTTTGACTTCTGAAAAGTGCTGGTCACTGACAGATAGCTCCCCCGGATTTGTAGATGCTAGGTGTTACTTGAAGTAGAATGCCTTCATGCATCAAGTTCAAGGGTAGCCTTGGCTGCAGTGATAATGAAAAGGTGGAGTTCAAGATTCATAGGGCAGCAAGCAGGGTGTACAGCAAGCTTGCTACCCTGGACTTCAGAAGAGCAGACTTTGGTCTCCTGAGAGATCTGATTGGGAGGATAGTGCGGGAAAATGAATTGGAGGGCAGAGGGGCCTAAGACTTTGTCAGGAAGTGTAGTGACAGGACAAGGGGCAACGGGTTTAAATGGGAAGAGGGAAGATTTAGATTAGATATTATTTCCTGTGAAGAAATTCTTTCCTGTGAGGGTGGTGAGGCACTGGAACAGGTTGCCCAGAGGAGCTCTGGCTGCCCCATCCCTGGAGGTGTTCAAGGCCAGGCTGGATGTGGCTTTGAGCGACCTGGCCTGGTGGGAGGTGTCCCTGCCCATGGCGGGGGGTTGGAACTAGATGATCTTTAAGGTCCCTTCCAACCCAAGCCATTCTATGATTCTATCTGCAGTCTAGTCTGAAAATTTAGTCCTTTGTTCTGAGTTGAGAATAGTGTGTGCTGTCATTTGGTCAGGACTGGATGTTGTCATGTTTCAGTGACTGAAGTTACTAAATCTGTTAGAATGAGTAAAATGATGGGGAAGTTTCGCAACTTTCTCTTAAGCTACAGGGTTATTTCCTTTAACTTTCTTTGACTTTTCACCCATTCTTGGCCAGCATTCTTTTCATATTTGCCCCACTTTCTCTTTTTTTTTTTTTTTTGTAATGGCTTGATTCTTTTCTTTAAAACTTAATGGTGACAGCTGGGTGACCTGCCCAGTTCCTTGTCTGAGACTTCAAGTGTACTTCAGCAAACTCTTAGTTAAGTGCTCTCTAGGGGAAATAAGAAGGCCATCTGTGTATCCATGCCCTGTCTCACCAGAGACTGGTGAGATTTGTTTATTTTCTTATGTTTTATTTCTTTAGTGATTGGGTGGAATGCACTTGGTTTATTGAGCACTTGCAGTTACCCTAGCAATTCCTCAAGTAGATCACCCTTTGAATGGCAGCAGTAATAGCTGATAATATAGCACGATATGTTGAGGAGTTTTGTTGTCCAGAATTACAATAACCGTAAGGTCTATGCTCTGGTTATATTGTATTTTATTTAGTCTAACAAGAGCTCCCACCCTTCTCTTCAGATCCAAACGCATGCCTAAGTTGATGCCAGCCCTGGAGGGTTCTATTAGGAGGCAAACTCGGCAGAGTGCTAACTGTGAAGGGGAAGAGGTAGTTTAAAGAAATAATTTCTATTAAACTTATGCTGAAGAGAGATTGGGCTGAAAAGAAGAGGAGAGTCCTTAAACAAAATGACAAGCTTTGTAGGAATGAGTAATGCTTTGTTTGGCATGGAAATTTGAGTGATCCAAGAGGAGCAGAAATTTCTATTTCACTTTTTTTGGTAGTGGTATGTGCACACATGCTGTAAAAGCAGGCTGTGCCAGAGAGCACTGCTGTCTTCTGTTGCAGGTTGTAGTTCCAAAATACTCAACTTTTTTTCTCCTGTTTTTAAAGGAACAAATCCACATCTCTGCAAGAGACAATCTTGTATGCCTCCCAGAAAAGCAATAACCAAGAGTAGCCAGCTCTTATGAGTTGCTCTTTCATTAAGTATTGGTGAAGCTTGTTTATTCTGTGCTGGTGGCTTGCTAAATAGGGGAAAAATGTTTTTATTAAGTTAAATATTAATCTGCTCCTTCCCCTACTGCAGCTTCTGTTTCCAAGAGATCCCTCTGGATCTGACCACTGAAACAAGAGGAATTTAGAGTTCTGATGCACCTTGAATTGTGCCTGTTCCTTTTTAGCAAAAACAATGCTGCTCCAGCTTTCTGTAGCATAATAGACACTGAAACATAAACACCTACTGACAAATGAGCTCAAGTGTTACAAATGCTTTTTTGAGGAAGCATTGTTTTTGTGCACAACTTCCAGGATCCATCTTTCCCTCCTTGAAAATTGATTTCTTGGTCTTGTTGCTTTTCAACTTTCAAGATTAGAAAGTAGGTAGCAGCTGGGTATTCTGAAGGTCATCAGGGAAACAAAGGTGTTTCTCAAGCAGCTGATCTTCTGACGGTCTAGGAAGACTAGATGAAATAGTATGCAGTTACCACATAGGAAGACTTGGGCCTTGAATCTGGAGGCAAACTTGAAAAATCCCAGGCATAATGATGGTCAGACAAATGTTGCCAGTAGACACTTGCATAAGAAAGCAAAATACAGTATGCAATTAGATTTTAAATAATTTCTTGAAACTTGCCAGTCTCCTGTGCTGAAGGTGATGGCTATCTGGCAGAGCATTCTAGAAAAGCTACTGATTTAGGAACCTGGATGTTAGCTGTCAGCCATGTTTCATCACTAGGGTCAGGTTTTGGGGAAAATCATTTGGTGTCTGGCGGACTGGACGTTAAGGAATGAAATTTTCAGAAGTCTTCTGAAGTACCAGAGATCTTTGGATTTTTAGGTTCCCAAAGCTCTCACTGAAATACAGTGGGCGCATGCTGCCTTTTTCTTTCTTTGAGGGAATTTATCTTGCCTACTTTTTTTTTTCCTAGTCATAAGAATAACACGCCACTGTGCAAATCTCAGCATCCTCCCTGCATATAAAGAGGAAGAGAAATTGCACCACAGCAAAGGCCTATCCAGAGCTCAGTGTAGCACTTTCTGCAGAGAAATAACTTTGAACACTTTAGATGCATTTACAATAAACTGAATAATAGTTTTAAAACCTCTGCCTAGGGTGTGGAAGATCAGGTCTTTTAAAGATTATATTATGATCCTAAAATGCAGACGGGAAAATACAGGAATGAATTACACATGTTAGTGTTCAAGCAGGACAAAAGGAATACAGAACCATCTTAGCATTTTACAGTCTGCCTATGGAAGATGAATCACAGTCCTTGTCTGGGTAGCTTATGATTGGGAGGGTCAAGTAATGTTTTCGGTTCCAGAAAAGAAACTCTTCCTCAGGTGAAGCAAGCAGGCTTTGACCAGGGTGGCCTGTGCTTTATCTACAACTGTTTATCTCCTTTCTTAATTCTTTGTACTGTATCAGTGCATTTTTCCAAAAAGATGGTAGAGAAGGGGGGTGGTTTTTCATGTACTCTTAAAAGTCAAGGTCTCTAGTAAACCAGAAGCTCCAGAAGTGGCCTTTGTCTAATAAAATGAGAGAATAAAAATAAGAATAAGCTAAAAACAGTGCAACTTTGTCACCATTGGCTGTAACAGAGAAGATACCCTTATAAAGCTGTCTGAAGAAAAGACAGTGTAGACAATTCAACTGGTATATTTGATACCCTGAATTCTTGAACTTCAGTCTTGCTGCCTACTGGTTTTGTCCCTCTTGCTGCTCAGTCTTAATGCTTAGTAATTTTACCCTGTCTTGTTTTAGTCAAAATTTTCTGTGTATTCTGTAATTTCACTGGTATGTGAAAATTTTCATCCAAACAGTGGTAGCAGTGAAAGGGTAAACTTGGTCCTTCTTCCTGCACTCATGTAATTGAGCTTGCTTCTGCTTTAATGCATGAGAACATCAGTGGTGAATGCTTAGCCACAAGCGTGAAAAGTTCCATTTTTCCCTCAATAACACTAGATAGACTGAAATGTGCATCTTCTTGTACTTGCTTCGTATGCTAAGGATGGAACTGGTTAAAATTGAGAAGTATTTTCTGGGGCTCATTTATTAAGTTTAGATTAACCTTTATGGTACCATAAAATATATGAAATACCTGTCACTCCATATATATATAAGATCAGTATGTTTATTTTGCTCCTCTATGGTGCATCTGATAGAGAAGATAAACATTATTCAAATTCCTCTGGCCTGAGGTTTATGAAGGGGCTGGGATAAGCTCCTGATCTTGTCCAAGTTGGCTCCAGCTGTTGGCAGATGTTACAGGAATGTTTTCTTGATGCCTTGCTCTGCTCTGGGATAAAAAGTAATATAAATGTTTTATGAAAATGTATCCAGAGAGTTAAACAACTTTCTGCTCTGTTTTTGCTGTCAGCAATTGAAGCCAGTTTTCATGAAGGAAGTGGACAGTCACTTCACAGAATTTGTGAACAGCTTGGTGGCAAAATCAGCACTCCTGGATTCCTCATCTTCAGCCTCCCTCTTCCCAGCTTCCTGCTCAGAGAAAGAGCTGCACAAAGCCAAGTAAGTAAATTTTAAGGTGTTCTTATAGCAAGGTTATGTTTCCTGAAAGCCTTATTTCCTTGTCTTATATGTTCTCCTCTTTGTTTGCAGGACCTCGAGGGCCCCTCCAGAACATGGGAAGATCTTTACTGCCAGGAGGTCCCTCTTGGAGTGAGTAATTTAAGAACACATTTTCTATTAAAATAATTGAAAATACCCTTGATAGCAAACTGACTAGCCTTTGCTTTGAAGTACTCTCACCACCACCCATGGGCTTGTGTTCAGACCCCTGTGGATTAATCCACTTAAGCTCCTCTGTTTCTTTCTAAAACATCTCTACTGCAGCTTGCAGGCTTCCCAAATCTAAAACTTCATTACAGTCCTCTCAGTACAGCAAAGATAATGGCTAATTGCCCTTTGTGGATAAAGTGAGGAAGTGGCTGTGTGGACTGGCACTCAAATTGTGCGTTACCTTCAGCCCTTTGAATTGGGATGTCAGTGATGTCATCTTACCTTACCGTGAAGCATTGTGGCAGCTAACATGCTGGAGGTGTGGTGTGCTATGCCAATGGCCTGATAGCATTTCAATCTCTCCCGTAGTGAGCTCTTTGAAGTGAGTCACATCAGGACGATCTACCATATGTTCATCGCTCTTCTCATTGTCTTCATCCTGAGCACGCTTTTAGTGGACTTCATTGATGAAGGAAGGTAAGAATGCTTTGGAAAGACAAGGACCAGGGCTGGGAAATCGTCTCTTTCAAAGCACCAGGGGTACATGAAACTGCAGAATGGTGCAAGAAGAAGCAGGGAATCCTTCCTTGGGATATTGTGGGAAGTATGTCAACTTGACATACTTAGAATATATGCTGGAACTTCTGTCGAGGGGATATGGTCATTTCAAATCAGGTAGCTAGATGTTAGGGAAATCCTATGGATTGGTGTATTCTGTGAGAATTATGGCTGACACATTTGGGCCTAATGTGTTTAGTTCATCACAAGGCTGGCAAAAGGGAGGGATCATCATTGAATGTGGACTGCTTTAGTTGAGTATCTTAATGAAACAGTAGCTTTTAGCTGCTTGTGTTGCTTGGAGGAGGATTGTGTTTAGAAAAACTTAAATGTTTCAGCAATCCTTTCTCTGTTTACAAATGACAGTTCTGGAACACTGTACTTGTGCTTAAATAAAAATAGAACTTTTTGTTTTTCTTGGGGAAAAATCTCAAGGCTCTTGGCACAGCCTCTGTTAAGATTGTGCTTTGCAGGTAATAGTTGTGTGTAAGATTGTGAAAGACTGTTTTCCTCACACTTGCTTGTTGCTTTAAATAGTATCTTTTTGGCAAGCTGTATCCCATGTACACAAGTAGGATTACATGTTTATCTTGATGATTATCTGATCTTTAGTTTACAAAACTAGAGCTGTATCTTGATTAGAATCATTATCCCTCTTGTCTAGGTATAAGAACAGGCTCGTGCGCTATTGAATACTGTTTAGTTGATCCTAACTTAACAGTGTATGGGCATTGGGGGAGAATAGGTATTTACCTCCAAAATCAACTAATAGGGCTGCATTCTCTGATTACTTTAAAAAAAAAGTCATTGTTATATTCTCAGCTAGATCTGATAATTTGGATCCAGTTTACAGTTAAGCCTGAGCATGAGAACAAATAAAATGTGTTGTTGTACTCTGTACTACCTTCTCCTCTGACCTTGATTTAGAAGAGCTGCTTAAATATAGGAGTAAGCTCCGGTGATTTTGACAGTCAGTAAGGTTCAACATCCTTTTGTTTATGTCCCAGTGTTTTAAGCTTGATTAATGAAATAAAGTACATGGTGTGCACCACGTGGACATGTTTGGACTGACCATGTAATGACCCTGAGCCCTTGGAGTGACTTGTAAACTGAATCCATATGGAATGCTTACAGTTATCACAAAGCAGAATTAAATAGGTTTGAGTGCTAGATGTTAAAGTATCTCATACGTCTAGAGGTGGGGAAAAAGCTTTTTCAGGTGTTTTAAACTCCTGGGAAGAACTGATTCTTAATGTAATAGTGATTATGTTTTGAGAGTGTTCCCCAAGAGCTCTTTTGGACCCCAGTTCAGTAGTGCATCCCGTAGTCACATGCTTGTTCTTAGCAGGGATGAGCTTGAGCCTGCTCTTAAAGCACATGCTGATCTTAAAGATGTGCTTAAGCCCTGTGGGATTTGAAGGTAAGCTGTGCCTGACAGCATTGATGGCATGAGTCCTTCATCTCTTATTTTCTGATGTGCTTGTGGGTGGTCACTTAAATCTGCCACAGACAGCCCTCTGTTTCTGAGCTGAAAATTGCCACAGTAACTTCTATCTAGACTGTCAAACAATTTATGATCTTTGCATATGCTTTGCATTTTGTAGCCATTTAGTGGAATAGAAGTTTTTCTAATGAAACGATGGACACTGAATATTGTCTCTTTCCTTGTGCCTTCTAGGCTGGTCCTAGGATTTGATCTCTTGGTCTTTGTTTTTGGAAAATTCCCAGTTGTCTTCTGTACTTGGCTGTGCATGTTCTGTGCCACGGTTACTGTCCCGTACAACCTTTTCGTCTGGTGGGCCCAAGGCTACAGCAGTTCCTCCCATCGTGGGATCCGCTCTCTGTTCTATGGAGTGTTGTTCATGCTCTTCCAAACAGCTGGGCTTGGATTTGTACCAACCTATATTGCTATAACATATGCTCTGCCTCCGGCTTCCCGTTTTATTGTAATACTGGAACAGGTAGGTCCCTACCCAGTGTCTTTGGATATCTTGAATCTTGTTTTCAAAATGGAAAGGGTTCTTTGTTTCTGAGGAATCAAGTGGTGTTTTTATTCATTAAATTAAGCCAGAGCTGTGGATGGATTTTTTCTTTGACTTACTGACAGACATACAGGCAGCAAGTGTAATGAGAAAAAGTAGATAGTAATTTTCATTTTGAGTTGGAAACTACTTGTTTTACATACCTTGTATTTAAGATTTTGCTGTGTTGTTTTTGTTTCTGAACATACTTTGAGGCTGAAATTTCATTTATTTCTAGTTGTTTTGTGGATGCTGAACTCTTAAAACCAACTTAAGAACCTGTTGTGCTGTAGTTCACTGGGAAGCTGTAACATTCCCCTTTAAAAAAAAAAAGGCAAGGACACAATTAACAAGTCGTTTCTATTTCCCTTTCTGTTCTCAAGAAGCAGCTGTCTTTTTGTCTTGTATTCAGAACTTTATCAAAAGTGGAATTTTCTTTTTGGGGCAAGCGGGGAAAGTGCAGGAGTGTGGAGAACTGGTCAGGCCCTGAGGTTAAAACGAGGATGGCTGAATGTTGAGAGTTCATGGTTGAAGAATTAACTTTGGACTGGGCCTCCTTTTGGTCCTTCAGGGACTATTTCTGTGTGGCACCACCTCGTTCTAATGTGGTAATTGCTGTAGAACGCATCTAACTTCAAGGGGTCAGTTTCAGTATTTTTGAAACATACTAGCTGGTTGAAATGGGTAGGGCTAGTTTTTTTTTCTGCATCAATTTTAAGTCAATGTTAATCAGTGACTTAGTAGTGTAATTCGGAATCCCTGCATATGCTGTGGTCTTGTGATTGTAAGTGGGATTTGTTTTGATTCTCCTCAGTCGTGATTGTTACTGCATGTTTCACTTTGCAGTGTTTTAAATTCATGTCAGTTAAACAGGCTTGTGGGCAGAGGAAACAGCCCTCTTCTTGTAAAAGGGATAAATTGGAGAGAAACCAAGATATTGAAGGTGTTGCCTTAACATGCTTGATCTGGTCTTTATTGGGAAGTTGGGAAAGTGAGAGTATTAAACTGATACTATCTCGGTTTTACAGGTTCGTCTTGTTATGAAGGCTCATTCATTTGTCCGGGAGAATGTGCCCAGAGTCCTGTCTTCTGTAAAGGACAAATCCAGTGAGTATCTTGCCCTACTTTTTTTGCAGTGCATAACCATCTTTTGTTTTACCTCCATTGCTTTGAGCTGCCCTCATGAATTGAAAAGGTAGGATTTGTGTAGGTGACTTTGGGCAGGTGATGAGGTTCTAGGCTGACCTTCTGCATCATAATTTCCATCTGAACCTTCTCACTTGATAATAAGCAATGAACTAGACTGTTGTTCAGATTAAAGTCATCTCTGTGTCTTAAGTCTTGCTTCAACAAGACTCCTTATTTCTGCTTTTTGGAGAAAAAGGTGTGTAGAGGCTGCCTACACCCTCCCCCCCAGTTAAGTGCTCTAGTTGAAATGACAGCAATTGTAGAAGCACAGAAGCTCTTTCAGCAAGGCATGTCAGAGCTGAACATTAACCCAGTGTTAGTACAGGCCTTGTAGCTTCATCTTCCCTAGAAGGAAAGGAAATGTGATATCATTAGCAGTGTTAGCACTGCAGTACCTATTAGTCACCCTCACTTATTAACTATGCTTTGGCAGGAGAGGGAGGGAAATTCCATCTGATATGTCTAGTTTGGTTTATTCCCTGCAGATACCATACCTTTAGTTTCAGACTGATGTTTTTTTTGAGGTGCCAAGGGGTGTATGTTGTGAAAGTATACTGGGGAAACCAAAAACTTCGGTAAGCAGAAAGATTTCAGAGTGTTCATTTTTATCTCCCCCTCTTCCAGGCACAGTACCCGTTCCCAGAATTTCTCAATACCTGTACTTCCTCTTTGCTCCCACCCTCATCTACAGAGACAACTATCCCAGGTAAGGGGGCAACATCAATAAAGCATTAGTCTGAAAACTGAAGTGAATGTTAAATATCCCTGAATGTGATCTATTCAATTTATGAATTAGAGCTTTCATAAAGACATGGTTAAGTCAGTAACCTAGCAAGCACAGGGCTTGATCATGAAAACTCTAATGATACTAGTATTTTGAATTGACAGTTCTGGTTTTATTTCTTTGGGAAGTGCACCTGAAGTGAAACCAATCAAGAACTTGCTACTGAATACCTAGTGATATCCAGTTCCTGCAGTAGGCTTGTGTATTGTTTTATGAGGTGCTAATAAGCAGCCCTGTCTCTTGAGTATGAGGAGGTAGGCTGAAGCCTTTAAAACTGGGAACTCCCAAACACTTTCTGTGCATTGCTGGGTTGCACTTTGACAGTGTCAAGTCAGCAGTCCTTTATGTGACTATTGGGCAGATCACCACCTCCTATGTAATGGCATAACACTGCCCTCCAGATACTTTCCATTTATGGAATTGCCATAGTTTTCCTGCTGAGGTTGAAATTGAGGAACCAACAATTTGGGCAGACTTCTTTTGTATGTCAGGAGGTTAAGAACTCTAGAATTCAAAAACCAGGTTTTTTTCAGAGTGTAGATCAGTAAAGCTAACTGAAGTGATTTTTTTTGCTGTTTTGAGGCCCTATTTGGATATAATATCATGTATTATTTTTCCTAGGAATCCCATGATAAGATGGGGCTATGTAGCTACCAAGTTTGCACAGGTGAGTAGTGCAGCTTTCTGAAGAATGCACTTTTAGAGATCATTTAAACGGTGTTGCTAAGCAGTTCTCCCTTTGGCATTAAATCACTGTTTACTTAGTGTGGGCTTACCGGAAAAGAGTACTTTTTAGTGACTAAAAAAAGAAATGGTGATCTTGCTATGCTAATGCTTGTGTCAAATTAAAAAAAGTAATCGTTGCTTAAACAAACCTTTAGACTTCATTCCATACAAACAAAAGCTGCATGTGTCTGTGGGGAGTGCAATATCCATGCTCTGTCCCTCTTTTTTTACTCTGAAACTGTATTGTGGTCACTGGCACAGCTTCCTGCCTGCAGATATTCAGACCAATTTTGAGTTAATTAGGTCTGGGGTCCAAACATTCCATGCTTATTTGAGCTTGAGGCTGACCTGATTTTCACGTTTGCCTGGATGTGAGCTTGAATTGCTTCCTGTGGATGTGTTTCCAAGATTTGCACAATTGAAACTTTTACTGCACACAGTGCATTCACGGCTTAAAAACTAAAACAATTTAAAAAACAAATAACAAAAGACAAAAAAAAAACAAAGTATGGAAAGGCTTGCTCTTTGAAAGAAAAGGGTGATAAAGCACACACCTGGCTTAGAGCACTCAGAGTATTTAAAGCAGTAACTTGCATTTTGACCTCAACTTCCAGAAACCATGGCTCACGGGTTCATAAGCCAAAGAACGCCTGAGGTGGTTTGGCCTAGAAACATCTCCTTAGCATAAAAGAGAAGTATGCTTTAATATTAAATTTAACTACAGTAAGTATTTTCACTTTGGC
This sequence comes from Gallinago undulata, assembly GCA_026546715.1. Classification (NCBI taxonomy): domain Eukaryota; kingdom Metazoa; phylum Chordata; class Aves; order Charadriiformes; family Scolopacidae; genus Gallinago; species Gallinago undulata. The sequence goes on from JAOTQQ010000004.1 coordinate 1,796,120, forward strand.
ACTGGCACAAATCTTGTGTGTCATGACTTCTGAGTTGATAGGACTAGGAGAAACTTAGAGCTGCTGCAGTAGAAAAGACAAGTTGGTTTTGCTCCTGGCTGTCAATGTGCTGCAGAGATGGCTGTGGCTTGCTTTCTGCCTGGACCCTTAGGGAATTCTATTAGCAGCAATCTAAAATAAATTTTGACGTGTGTTGGCAGCTGCTGTTCCTCTCCTAGAGCTGTCAAGAGGTGATGTGCTAATTGTGTTTTTCTCTTATGGACTCAGACTTTTTTTTTTTCTTGTTCCAGGTGCTTGGTTCGCTTTTCTATGCCTACTACATCTTTGTGAGACTCTGCATTCCTCTGTTTCATAACAGTAGTCAAGAAACCTTCAATCTTCGAGGGCTGGTCCTCTGTATCTTCAATTCCATTCTGCCAGGTAAGACCTGGATTCATGAGTGACTGTATCTTTCTGGAAAAGGTGGAAGGAAGGGGCAAGTGCTTCATATGAAATGCATTAGTGACAGCAAAAATCAGCAGAGAAGGTCTTGTGGGCAGACTCCAGTGTTATGGTATTAAACTTTAGAGTCAGCATGACAAAATAAAAGCTTGGGTTTGAATTTAACTGTCTTCAAAGTTCTCGGCTCTGTAGCAACTTTAATATTTTCCTCTGGGGTAACCATGACCTGGTGTGGTGAGAAAATGAAATGTTTTCACCCTTTTGTGTAGGTAGCAGAAAGCTCATCTGTGTCAATACCTATAAGAACAGTCTTGACTGTTATGTGTTCATGCTTATAGCTGAGAGAAAGCACTATAAAACCAGTCTGAATCTACCTTGTTTTTAGGTGTCCTGATTCTCTTCCTGGTTTTCTTTGCATTCCTTCACTGTTGGCTTAATGCATTTGCTGAGATGCTGCGCTTCGCAGATAGGATGTTCTACAAGGTAAGAAGCAGGGGTTATACTTTATCACACAGGCTTTATAAAGTTTCTAAAATTAATTTTCCTAATGAAAAGGAAAGATAAGGAAACCAAAGATTGTTTTTCCCAACAAAGCATCCACAGGGTTTTGCTTGTCTTACGCTGTTAAGGCTTACGTTTGTTGCTGTGCTGTAGAACAGATCTGATTTCTGTTTGGCAGTCTGAATTCTTTTTAAGGTAATATATCCTGTACACAACAGAACCAGCCACCAGACCCATCCAGTAACTCTGTCAACACTCTTTTTATTCTTTTATCATCTCAGCTAGCACAGTTTGGGATAAAACCAAATTTTGATCTACAGAGTAGAATGTTGAAAGTGCAGCGGAATGCATTATTTCACGGTGCAACTTGTTATATTAGCTTGGTATTATTTTGAACAATATTTTTCAACTTGATATCCCAGAAAAGACTTGTAGAATGTTTTATGCTTGATTAGATTTATACTCTTTTCAACTGTGCTTTCAGGACTGGTGGAATTCGACTTCCTATGCAAACTACTACCGAACCTGGAATGTGGTAGTACATGACTGGCTCTATTACTATGCCTACAGGGACTTCCTTTGGGTGAGTAACAAGCAGATGTATTCTTGTTAACTGAACATTTAACCACTGAGCAAGACAGTACATTTGACAAGATGCAGCGTCACTGTCCATTGACAAGCACAAAAATGTCTTGCCTCAGCTGTTGTGGGTAGCCACTGTGGTTTTTAGAGATCTGTTGCTCATTTCTAAATCCTTAATAGGCATAAAATGTGGGTCTGAGATGTAAGAGTGTAAGGATTAACTCAGTAATATGAGCTGATGTTGCAAAATTTTGATGGGCTGTTGTAGATATTTCATGAATGGGCTCAACCTGACTACTAATGCAGAATACCAGAAATACACCTGAAGAAGAACACCTAAATTCCAAGGTGCTCTGTAAAGAACTTAGCATTTTATTTTGCCTGGAGGAGGCCCTCCTTAGCTCAGGTTTTAAGAAAAAAAAACCACCCCACAACCAAAACAATGTTGAAACAACAAAACTAAAACCACAGCAGAATAGCTTGTAAGACTTGTGTATTCTTCTCTCTTCCAGTTTTTTGGTAAGAAGTTCAGAGCAGCAGCTATGCTGTCTGTCTTCACAGTATCAGCTGCTGTACACGAATATGTTCTGAGCATCTGCTTCGGCTTCTTCTATCCAGTTCTCTTTTTCCTGTTTATGTGCTTTGGAAGTAAGTTCCCAGGAGAGAATATATGAATGGGTTGTGGGGTTTGTGGGTTTGGTGTTGTTTTTTTTTATTCAAACAAATCTGCTTTGCGCTTCTGATACTGGTGCCAGTTATCCTCTAGGCACTAACACACAGAACTGTTTCTTGTCCAAGAGTTGCGATTGTGGGTCCCAACTTTGTGAATTGATTTTTGCAGCCAAGTACCTTAGTAGATACACATATACACACAGTGGGTTTGCAAGCTTGGGACTCAGATGAGCAAGGTATGGGTGGGGAGCGAGAGCTAAACATACATACATATACTGCTGTTCATGACATTCATGACACGCTGTATGTATTTTAATAGCGCTGCTTCCTGTTTGCCAAGCTGTAGATGAATTGCTGTATGTCAGCAAGTTGGAAGTCATAGTGTGAGACAGGTATTACATTACTGCTGCAGTGAGGAGCAGAGCCCCTTCAGAAGTTAAAGCTCTTGCATTTCATTTTGGGTTTTGAGCTAGAATGAGTTAGAGGGTTCTAATAAGCTCTAGGCCAACTCTGCCAGCATGTCATGGTCACCAGCGTAGCACAAGCAATATTGAACCCCAGAGGCATACAGCCGGGCCAACTTGTTGACAAGCTTATTGGAAGTAAATGTCAGAATCATCTTTTAGTATTTGCTTTGCTGCTGAGCATAACCAGATTTTCTTGCACTATGCTGGCCTCAGAGCAGCCTTGTTGCTTCAGAGATTAAGTGAAGGGAGGGAAAGATCCAGTGAAATCAGTGGATCTTTGATTCTTTAATCCCAAGTTTGTTTCTGAACAACACTTCTTGTTTCATCTCTTCCCAGTGGTCTTCAACTTCATCCTCAATGACCGTCGGAAAGGGCCCATCTGGAATGTGATCATGTGGACTTCCCTTTTCCTGGGTCAAGGTGTCATCATTTGCCTCTATAGCCAGGAGTGGTATGCCCGCCAGTACTGCCCTGTGCAAAATGTGAGTGACTGACCTTTTCCTGTGAGGTCACTGTCCTTTCTTGCTGTGGGGACAGGGCAGATGCTAAATGGTACGAGCCTTTCTGGCAGTGTGCTCTTCATCAAGAGTTATTTAGCCTAGAAACTGTAGAGCATCTAGGAAAGCTTTTTTGAACAAAAGTGCTTTCATCAGTGCTCTTTCTATGCCGATGGTATTCCACTACTTGAAAATGAGGGTGTTTATCCCACATCTCTGAGGACATAAGTGACTACTTGAGAGTATGCTGGGCCATTCAGGCTCCATGAATGGAACTGCAGTGTGTAGCCAATGAGGTCAAGAGAAACACTTCTGGGAGGCCCACAAAAACTGAGCCTATTGTGCCTTTCCCAGGCTAGAATGGGTGGCAGTGAGAATTGGTTGCCTATAAATGGTCAGTTTGGTTTGTGGGTATTACTTTCTGACTTACAACTGATTTTTTTGATATTGGATTTTGTACTACATAAAAGTTCTTGCTGTCCTAGCTAATTTCCATTTTAACCAAAGGTGTCCTCAGGCAAACTCTATTTTAAGTTTGGTTCTCCTCACTTAAGAGTTTGCCATTGTAAATGACTGGCTTCTTGATACAGTATGCTACTAAAAACAGCATTTAGCTGATCTGTCAGAACTAGAGATAAGTTAGATAGCAGGCAAACGTTGTGACTGTAGCTACGCTTCTACATGATGTTTTGTGAGGATAAGAGTAGGGTTGCAGGATGTGAAAATGCAGTTTGATCTTTCCTGTTGGGGAAGTTTGACTTCAGCAGAGCACACCACAGCTGGTGCTGTTTGCCTGTGACTGATGTATTGTTCCTCTGTGTTTTGCAGCCCACGTTCCTGGACTACTTAAAACCACGCTCATGGTCATGTCATATGAAGATGTAAAAATGGTATGCTCTGGCCATGTCATCATCGCAGAAGATGAGAATTGTCCTCCAAGTATTTGGACCAATGACCTAACTCACTATGGACTTTTTCTAAGGGAAGTTGTGCCTCCTGATTATTGGGGAGAAACTGTAATTTTTTTTTTAAACATTACTGAGGCAAACCAGTTGACCTGGATTGCAACAGGCTTCATAGGCAGCATTTACTACATGCTGTCCCACTTTGAGCCATTCTCCTGCCAGTAAAGCATTGAGCTGATGGTGGAATCTACTGGAATCCTACTCATCCAGGGGTCCCCCAAGTTGCTGCTCTTCTGGACAATAGATAGTCAGATTTGCTAGTAGCTCATTGTTGGCGTCCGTCCATTTTCCTTAGCCACCCCTTTGCAATCTTTTTTTTTTTTCTCTCCCTTTTGGTAATGGGATATCTGCAAAACTTCTCTTCTTTGTGATCCTGTCTGCTGCAATGACCCAGACAATGGTAGAGCAACAGGGTATTTGCCTCCTTGCTCTGAAAATAGCCAAAGTATTCCTGGATGGCTTTGAACTGCATTCTACCTATGTTGGCTGCCTACAGATTTAAAATGAGCAGAGGAAGAGGGGATTATCAGTTTACTTGTGGCTGCATTGGAGAATCGGGTTCGGAAGCAGGGCACGGCGTGTGCAGTCTTTATTTGGCTTCTTACACTGAAAATTTGTTTTCTCTGTATTCATTAAGTTCCTAACTGACTTACAGCATTTTGTTCTCTGAAGGCCTTTGTGACTTGAATAGTTTTTCTTCTAGCTTTTCCTTTCTCTTGCTCCAAATAACCAATTCTTTTAACACAATTAACTTGTGAAGGAGCTTTTGCTTTAAGCAGGTGCTTTAAGGTGTACCAGTTGTTAAGGCTTTCTTTAGCATTGAAAGGTCTGAAAGACTGTGGCCCAACTGTAAGAAAATGCAATCGGGTTTACAGATACGTAGTGCATTCTCACCTGAGATGGCTACATCCAGCCCAATACACCAGCACATCTCGGTGCCTCTCACCAACGCGTGTTGTAGCAGCTTCTGCCACTGTCGGTGGGAGACGAGGGTTGATGCAGTGGTTGGAGTCAGAGCTGCTTCTTCATCTGCCTGTGTCTGCCCTTATGTCGGTGGGGACTTCAGTGAAAACCAGTTTCCTAGGCATTTCCCTCCTCTTTCTGAAGAGGTAGGGCATTCTCCTGTACGCACTGCTAAAGGGAAATGCGTTAAGTGAATTTGGTGTTTCAATAGCTATTAATTAGGCAGAATCTCTTCAGTTGTCTTGTTCTGCCAGACGCTGAGCACAAAAGGGAACTTACACATTATGTGGGTACGTATCTCTCCAGTTTTACTGGGGCAGAAACCTCCTGTTACTGGAGAGAGAGGGTGACCAGATAGAGGTACCTTAACTTTGGTCACAGGGATTTCTGAATTACTCAAATGTTCACTTTTTCAATGCACTTTTAAGTAATAGCTTTTCCTTACTGATCTACAGCCCTAGGTATTGGATACCAGCAGTATTGGGGCTGTTAATGGACTTGTCTCCCAGTCTACTTAAAACTGTGGGGTTTGGTTTGGGCTTCTATTTTTACTAACCCCAGTCACAAGTAACTTCATGAAAGCCACACAATACTTACAGTCTTCCAGGTCTTTGGTTTCTTGTAAGAAGGTATCTGGCCATTCAGAAAGGACATCATGTCAGGTCAAATTTGCCAAATACAGCATTTCCATATGTGGCTCTACTCTAAAATATCTCCTACAGGGACTTGTTTGCTGAAACGGTGAAACAGTGAGGTTAATTTCAGAGGAAGGAGTTAATGTATATACGGAAACTTGGCAGTATTAGTATAAAAAATCGTGAGAATCCAATGGGTTTCTTTCTTCTCGTTTGATTAATCCTAAATCTTTCACTTTTTACCTTTTGTGGGAAGAAGGGACAGAAGGGCTGGGGCAACTAAGCCTCCTTTTTTAAAAAAAAAAAACAAACAAAACCATCCCACCCTTTGGCCAAACAGCTTTGTCATCACCTTAACGTAGGATGAAATTCAGTCCAGTACTTCTCAGTTGTGGTGCTCAAAACACTTATGTATGGCTGTAATTGCACTCAGATGGGGTGTGATGGACTGGGGACTTGATTTGTCTTCCTGATGCCCGTGTCAGGTCTTGCTACTGTCTCAGTGTTCTCGAAGGGAGATCAAATCATGGCACTTTGTGCCAAGTTTTGGTGTTTCCCTCGCAGCTGGCAACTTTATACTCCTAATAAAGAACATCAGTGTTTACTGTGTTAGCATCCTGAGTGTTTGAAGCCTCAGGGCTTGAGCATCTGGCAAGCAAAAGGCAACCAGTAAGGGATGCTCAGCTGTTGGAACTAGTCTTAGTTTTTGATGAGCTGAGGTTTTTAGCCTTGTAGATCAAGGCATCTGGCAACTGTGCTGTCCGGGCATTAATAATCGGGGGTGCTTTAAATTTCATGGGTTTTTTAGATTGCTTTTGAATGTGGGCTTATTTTAACTTTTCTCAAGAGTACTGGAGGGGAAATACTAAGTCTTTTGCACATTGGTTGTTTAATTAAAGTCAATTATAACATGTTTGTTTGAGTTTCCTTAGGCTGCGAGTGCCAGAGATAGCAGTATGGTGTTCTGGACAATAGTGAGGATGCTGAGGTTCACAGCCTGCCCCTTACAAATTCTTAATAATAGTATATACTGTTTCCTGTGGTTCTTTCCAACAGAAGAATTGTGCAGCTTGCTTCCATGGTAACTCCCTCAGTTTTGAGGTGGGAAGCTTTGGAATGGCAGCCAGTACAGCTGCAGCTCCTTGCTCAATAACATCACAAAAATCAGTATTAATATGGTGAAACGTGTCCTGGTTTTCGTGCAGATAACAGTTTGTTCTCAGGACGACTGAACCTCTGCAGAGTCTTCATGCCTAGTACATCCTTTCTGTTGGGATATTTCACTTCCAGCCTTCAGAGGTGAGGCAGTCCTGCCTCTGAGCTGCCAACTGTGTGCTCTCCCGTGACAGCCATCTGAGTAAGGCACGTGCTACGTGCTGTGGGGGGGAAGTCATGATGTGTTTGGTTGTTTGTTGTTTTGGCTGCTTTTTTTAAATATAAACTGGCATGGTTGATGTGGCCTGCTAAAGGAAACCTGAACTGCTTGAGCTCCTGCCTTCTGAATGTAGATGGGCTGGAAGGACGGCGGTCCAGCCTGAGCCGTGAGCAAGTCTGTCCACTCTGCAGCATCAGGGCTCCGAACTGTCTCCCCACAGTGCCTCCGAGCCAGCCCACTTCAGCCTCCTCTCTTCTCCCTGTGCTCGCAGCCGAGGCCGAGAAGCCATCGCTGTCCCTTCACCTGCGGTGGCAGGGGAGAGGGCACCCAAGCAGAGCTGTGCACGGGCTGGGGCCTTGGCACCAGTGGTTCCCTGTATGCAACCTGTACTGTGTTCTGTCATGCAGAAGAGCTGTTTATAATCTACTGTATTACAGGAGTTGAAATATATTTTGCTATTAGGGGAGGAAAAAAAATTGGCTTGGCCTGTTTCTTCTCTGTGGCTCCTGATTTTGGGGGGTGGGGGTGGGGGGCGGAGAGGGAGGGATGTTGTACAGGAGCTGGGGGCAGGGTGGTTCTCCTGGGAAGGTGGCTACTCTGGGGAGAAGATGTGGGTCACAGCCTTGTGGGGCTGGGGAGAGAGGGAAGGCATCTCTGTGTTGCGGTGAGAGCCCTGTGTTTCCATGGTGATGGAGCCATGGAGAAGCTCCTCTGGCAGGTAAGGCCTGGCAGGAATGGCAGGGGTGTCCCTGGCACAGCCCCCTCCCAGCCCCCCTGGATGGGGCTCAGAGTCTTCCCCTTTCCAAGGGCAGGGAGGGGAGAGGGATGGAGACAGGCAATGCTGTGGCAGGCCCAAGCCTGGAGGTACCAGGCAAGACCGCTGGAGGGTGGGGAGGAGATCTCCATGGCTGGGTGTGTAGGAGGAACCTTTTACACAAGCCCTTCTTCAGGCCCTAAAAAGCCAGCAGGAAATGCCAGAGCTAAATACCAGCTGCGAAGGGTAGTTGGGGTTTCATAAGCTGGGGGTTGGCCATCCCATCTCCTCCGGAGGAGGGAGCATCCTTGGAAGAGCTGGAGAAGAGTGTGCAGAAAGACTTGATAGCTCTTGCAACAGACCCGAGTTTCTAACCTCTCCCAATTTAAGGCATGTTAAATTGGAGCAACTGCCAAATATATATCATGTTGATGACTTCTCCCTTTATTTTGGGCCTGAAAAGGGTCTGTGCGCCAAGAACTTAATGTGATATTGTCCAGCTGTGCACCACATGCTCTGAAGTCAAATCTTTTCTGTGTCCTTAAACCGCAGCCACTGCAGAACAGCACCATCAATCTTCCCATCCACTCTGGTAGGAATATCGTGTGCTGCCAAACTGAGTTGTTAAAGGCAGAAAAAAAGAAAGTTTTTAGCAAATGTTTATGTTTTCTTTGCAAGAAAAACCATTTACGCAGCAAGACAAGAAAATACCTGGCAAGATTACTCCTAGATTATACCTACACCCACAAATGTGTATCTGAAAGCAAAGAAACATTGTTAACCTAATTAGAAACCACAGTACACAAGGATACAACTGATAAGGAGGTCAACAAGTTTTAATACAAAGAGCATTTATAAAGAGCAATATCTATTGGCAAGGCTAGGGGCGGGGGGAAAGGTTTCAGATGAGAATTCATGGAGATTATGAAACTATTTTTTTTTCATTAGAAGAAAAAGCGGTAAGATTAATAATTGGAGACATACAATTAAATGTATAAAAGAAGCAGTTGTGCTTAGTAGATGGAAAAACAAGCATCCCTATGGAAGATGTAGCAAACATTGAGGGGGTTCTTCCCTACTGAGGTACCTGGTGTCCGGCATAAGGGGCTTTTCTTCACAATAAACAACAACAAAAAAAAGCCCTGTTAACCCTGGGCAGTATGAATTCAGTTTTTGTTCTTTCTAGATCCATCTGTTAGTGTGCGTTTCCTCAGTGAAGCATTAAAATAAAACAAGCTTTCAGCATGCCCAGAAGGGGAATGCCAGCTCCTGGACCAAAAGCCGAGGACCGGCCAGGTAGGGCTGGGCTGGAGGCTGCCCTGGGGGAGTCGTATGTCCAATTCTCCATCCTTCCAGCTCCCCTTTAACAGTGGGATGCTTCTCTGCGTTAGTTAGGCAATTAACTGGATTTTTGGGTGTTAATATCTTTGCAGAAAGCCGACTGCTGGCAGTCCGTAGGAAGGGAAATGGCTTTACAGAAACGTGTGCTTTAGCTGGTTACAGCATCTCTTGGCGTCTGCGTAGCTGGCAGCTTGGCACAGTTGTGCAACTAGTGCTTTATCTCCTATAGTCAGGAGGTAACTGTTGTTCTAGGCTTCACCGAAGATCTAACAACTGCTAAAAATGGGATTAGCTGCCTGTGTTTTAGATGGAGTTGATCCTGCTTTGGGATAAAGGAGCAAATATCTTGTCATGGCTTTTCTCAGCCCTGTAGTTTATCATCGCTTTTGCTTTCTCTTTCACCAGCAGAAAAAATGCTGTTGACATGCTGTTTTCCAGAGATCCCCAAGCTGAGGGGTACCTCAAAGATGCTTGACTGTATCAGGCCTGTTCCTTCCTCCTGGGAGCACAGATTTGTTCCAGAAGAGGTTTTCCGAAGCCTGACCTGTGCCAGCAGGTCTCTCTACAGCCCAAAGCACACGCGGTCCCTGCAAACCACCAAAACCCCTGTGGGCTTCAGGGTGAGTGCGTTTCCGCCTCCTGCCTTTTCTTCTCCAGAATTGTCTCTTTGTTCCCTGCACAAAAGAAAAGTTTGCCAACCTCGTGAGATTAAATTTAATCTTATATTGCATCTCTTTCCTGAGGGCGCTGTTTAATGCAGATCCAAAGTGCTGCCTTCCAGGGCCAGCGAAACCTCCTCCTTGTACTCTGGTGCTGCTCGGAACCCCTCGCCAAGGCCATGGTGTTGTCCCCACCCATTCCTCTAGCCCCAGGAGAGAAATAATGATGTGGGGCTTGTTTAGACAGCCACCCTGACCTCTCCCCACTCCTTGGCGTGTTTCTCGCTAAGAAGTGACAGCCACATGTGCCTTGTCTGCAGGGCTGCCTGCAACCTCCAGATCGGCTTTGGCATTATCCTAATCGTCGGAGCAAGTTCAGACACCTGACAGACCACCCTGTCAGTTTGACAGGCGCTGGAAGGTAAGTAAAGAAAGGGATCAGGAGCCCAGGGCGATGGAAAGACATTAGAGCTGAGACGCAGAGCTAGATCTCTCCCTTGGTCTTTTTTTTTAACGGTAGGTGGCTGTGCTGCCTAATGCGGCTGGATGAACAGACCAGGCTGGAGAGATTCAAGGGAAAGATGTTTTGTGCATAATAAATAAAAGAGTTGCTAAATGAGCAATTCTTGGAACTATCCTTCCCAAGGGTAGTAGTCTCACAGGGATGCTCTGTGATCCATGATTAAGAAAAGAAGCTCTTCTGGCTTTAATAGACTTAGCAGGGAATATCTTTACACTTCTTTGTAAATAAGCGATGCTTCGTGGTGCTGGGAAGTGAAAAATGTTTTGCTCTTGCTCAGATGTTGGATATGTGTGTGACAGGGCATTGGCAGCAGATGTGAAAAATGGATAGGCGATGCCTAAAAAACACCAATCTGTCTAAAAAACATGATATCATCTGTCTATTTTGGCCCGGGGAGGGCATCCTGGCAGTGAGCCTGGCCTTGGGCTGAGCAGAACAAACTCGTGCATGGTTTAGGCTGGAGGTTGGTGGGTTGCTTGTGGGGTGGGTCAGTGAATGAGCTCTCCCCCTCCATTTCAGGGATGTCTCTTACCTGTGTGATGTTGCAACTGGCCAAGGAGCTAAGGAAGCAATGCTTAATAGAAGCTCTTTTCGTGAGGGTCATCAGGACCGGAGAGGGAGCCGTGGTATAGTCCCACATCCTCCTGTGAGTGCTGTCATTCAGGTGTTTTTCAGTGTGTATCACTACCTGGGAGAAGGGAGGCCCTCACACACGTTATCCTGGTCCTAAAACTCACCAGGTCTCCTTGCATCTCACAGCTCCCTGGCTTCTCTGCCGCAGTTCGGTGTTAGTCATTTCAATCTGCTTTTGGAGGGAGATTGTTTCTGTCAGGCTCTGGATGTGTGGAGCAGAAAAGGGAAAAGCAGCATGAAAAGACACCACATGAGCTTCCCTCTCCAGGCTACTAAACCTGGATCCTCTTTGGGAAGGAACTAGGAGTTCGTTCACATCTTTTATGCTGATGTTTCATGCTCTCTTTCTTTTCCATCCCCAGCGAACCACCCTGGCAGATAGTCTGGTTCCCAAGGAATTTCACATTGTGAAGAACAGGGGAGTTTTGCCCTTGAAGTACTTCGATGAGTGAGTGATTTCTGGTTTACAAGGGTTTGTCTTCAACTCTTCAGAATGGGGGGGATAAAGTGATCTCACCACTCTCAGGGTTTTTTGTTTCCTTGCTCGTTCATTTGCAGTTTTTTTGTTTTGCTTTAATTTTTCAGGCTGTGAATTTTGAATTGAGTGAATTACCAAGCCTTGTCCACAAAAGGCTACTGAGACTCTCCTTGGTATCTCTGGACAACTTCCTAAATTTAAAGGAGATTCTTTCTCATTGTTCAAGGATTAAAATACTAAGATTAAGAGTGAAATCCTCACAGCTTCTTTGCCAACGTGATGTAACAGAACACTGTCTTCTTATTTTGATGGTCTCCTATGATCAGTCTCTGGGTGCTTGTGATGTGGATGTGGTGCTTTTAAACTTTCAAACCTATTGTTCACCTTTTAGCCAAGTACCATGGCAGGTCTTAAAGGGTTCTTAAAGGTTCCTACAAGATTTGTGGTGTTGGTGGCAAGGAGTTCTGCCTGGGGGAACAGCTGCAGGAGGTCCAATTCTCACGTTAGGCTCTAGATGGTCCCACTGAAGAGCAGCCCAGTAGAGCCTTCTCTGACTCTCCAACCTGCATCAGCTTGTATATGGGACAAAGACTGAAGGGGAGAGTGAGTCCCCAGAGCACTGGAAGGATTGCTTTCTAATCAAGTTCTGACATTTATGTTGATTTCAGTAAATATACAACACTGCTTGAAGACCGTGAAAAGAAACTACGGCTGTTCCCATCCATGTAAGTATTGCTCTGCATTGGGAAGAAAAAAAAAAAGCTGTTTGAATTTCATTTCCTGGAAAAATATCCTAATGTGCTATACAGAATAATGAGGTGTCTCTTTCCGATCTGTCAGGAAACCTTCTGGGAGGTTAGAGGTCATCCAGCTGATGGAGGTGATGGATAGCATGTTGGAAAAAGCTGGAGTAGACAAGCTAATCAGAGTAACAGGACCATTACAGGTAGATAACTCACTTGGACCCAAACAACTTCCTTGTACCCAGAAAAATAACATCCTGTTTTCCCCAGTGTTTATCCTTGCTGTGCTTAAGGGGCCTCCAAGCAGGTAGTTTCTGCCCAAGCCAGCTGTCTGTAGGTCCTGTAACAACCAGGGGTTTCCTCTCCTGAGCTTCTGTTCATCTTCACCCGATCCACAAAGAACCAACAGTTATCTTGGTGGTGTAGGAAATACATTTTTTTGGCAAAAATGCCAGAAAGGAGTGCATTTGGCATTATTACTACGGAGGAATGAAGGCAGCTCTTCATTGGGAGACAGGCTGCTGTGTTACAAAGTGGGCCATTGGAAACCTTCATACACCTAAAAACCAGATGTCAAAGAACTTCTGTACCTTGCTTGGACTTATTTTCTGTTATTCTTGCACAATAATGGAGAAAGTTTAAATGGATGGGAAAGGATTTCTGAAAAATGTGGAGCATTGCCTCAGCAGGAGCCCCGGCTGGAATTACCACAGAAGCTCCCATGGATGTTGACAGGAGAGCAGTCAGGATAGTGCATAACATGTTTGAAAACAAACCTGTGAATGCATGCAGAAAGGCTCTTTCCCTTCTCCTTTATATCTTTAGTAGTGTTTTGCCCTCAAAGGGAAACCTCCTTCAGAAGAAATGACAGATCTGCGCTAACCTCTGTTGGTAAAGGCGTAGACTGGCCATGCTCTGCAAGGCTGTGATTTTTCTTGCCTTTTTTGCCAGCTGCACAACGTGCTGGAGCTGATGAAGGCAGAGCAGAACATCTACAATATTGTTTTCCATGAGCTGATTCGGCAGGTCAGCGTGGACTGCACAGAGAGAGGACAGCTGCTTTCAAAGCTCAGGTCACCATTAGCCAACCACCCTTAATCCCCCTCTGATTTATGCCAGTGTTCTACTGGGAGTAGCATAAGACAGTGCATATTGTTCCTAATGCCCTTGCCCAGCAAAGCTAGCCCGTTCCAATGTAATCATGCCAGGCGTGAAATAGGATTATCCTGCAGTTAACAACCAGGGCTAATGAGCCTCTGTTAGGTTATCTGGAGCTTGAAGTTGGTGGCACTGTCTGGGCACCTTGTTGGTGTGACATTCAATAGAGGTTTTCACACATAGAATAGCTGGTACTTCCCTCACAGCTGGTGTTCCCGTGCTCAGATTACCACTAAATGTAGCAAATAAATCATTCTAGAGTGTTTAAAATCCCCAGTCCAAACACTCGAAAGACTGCCTTCTAGATAGCTTTCTGTACAGGGAAAGGAAAGGATCTTCAGGTAGGGAAAGACTGCACTCTCAGGTAAATACCTTTTTTAACTCTTTTTACTGCAGGCAGAGATACGTGGGACTCCTGGAGCGGATCCCTGAACAGATGAAGATCCTCTACAAAAACATGATGGCACAGCGGTTGGTGAACCAACATATTACAGAAGACCTACTCTGTTTTAAAGAAAATGTTGAACAGCTGGCCAGGTATGATCCTGGTATGGCCAGGTCCCACCTGATCTGTATGCCCTACGCTTAGTCTGCTGATTTTGTTCAGTTTTCTCATCTTCCTCCCATAGGAGCAGGATGACAGTGTTATGATTTGAAGCAGAGCAATAGTGACCACACTAGAGCCTCCTCACACTCTCACTGCACTCTCTTAGTGCCAAATAATATCAAAACCACCTCCTTTTCTTAGCACGCTGGAGGTTCATTGGTGGGGGATTGCAGAAAGGGGTTGTTGGAGCAACATGCTTGGAAAGAGAAGGTCGTCGAGATGCCTTTCACCCCTACATTAAGATGATTGTGTAGGGGGAAGAGAGCCTTGCATGATAGCGTAGGGCCCACCAGTCTGTGTCTGCCAGGTTAGAGACTGTTGGGTTGAGCTGAATTGCATTAAGACTATTTCGTGCTGTTTCAGAGAGCTGTGTGAGGTACAAGAACATGACCGCAAGGTGACCAAAGAAGCAGAAAAAGCTCAAGAGGAGCTAGCTGCAGGCATGCAGGAGGCTAAGGCGAATGTAAAGTAAGTTGCTTTCGAAGTTGAGGTTGGGAGAGTTCTGCAGCGTGCTGGTATCATTCTTTTGGGGTGGTTGGGAAGGAAAGGTGAGGACTGATTTCCTTCTGGGGAAGAGAACTTCACCATAAATCCTAAACTCCCCAAAGGCATAGAAAGCTGTTCAAAACTTTTCTTGTTTTATGGCACAAAAGCTGCATTCATTGCTCAGGTGCTGGGATCCCCTTTTCTTCACCCCACATTCACTGCTGGTGAGCTCATCATAGTCTAGCAGATCCTGCAGCTCTGAACATCTGGACATCCTCTGATACCTAAGAAATTGAGGATTTAGGTGGTCGGTATCAGAGTTGTGGTGAGTTCTTAGGCAGATGAATTCACTTAGAGATTTGTATTCATACTGGTTGGACACTCACAATATAACAGAAAGGTGTTGTAGGGACGCAGGGAAAAGGACCTGTGAATTTACAGGCTGTGCAAGAGGTGACTGAGGAAGGAAGGAAGGAGGAAGAGGAAATAACTAAGAAAATCCTTGGGAGAAAGACATTAAACGTGGATGAGAAACACAGGTACACATATTACATTGTCTTTCCCTTCTTCTAGCCTTTTGGAAGAGTATCGGGAGTTATACGAGTTACAGAGAAGACGACTGGAAGAGCAAGTTCTGCTGGTTGCCCAAGAGAGAGACATTTGGAACTCAGCAGCATATGACCTGGCTCTGAAGGTGGGTGCAGGAGATCAGTCATACATTGCAAAGTATAAGCCATCATAGCTAGCAGTCTTGTTCCAAAGGCAGATTTCATACCAAGGAATGTTTCTATTCAATTCAATTCGGTAGTAACACATCTCATACTTGCCCTGACCTCATTTCCCAAGGTCTGTTGCATTTCACATGTGTGGTTTTCAAATAGAAAACAGTTAATTTATACACCATTTCTGGTACCAATCTCCAGTTTGTGCAGGAAGAACGTCTTTGAAATTAATATTTCCATTCAGAGATGGGTTTGACTAAAAAGTTTCCTTTTCTCGTAATTTAGAATATCATAGCCAGATTCCTTACACTTCCTCATAATATCATTCTTGGTTAATTCTGTGATTCCCTGTTTTGTGTCCCCCTTGTTTGTGATCTCCTGCTTTATCTCGTTCAAGTATAAAAGCTGTTCACAGAACTTCTGGGGCTGTTGGGGAGATCAGAGGTTTAATTGTACGGAAAGTGGACTCAACCAATTGATCTCCATTTCATTTATGGTAAAGCTCCTGTGTTACTGCCAGGTGTCTCTCCTCTCAGGAGAAAACAGGGCAGATAACCATGTTTCTTTCAGATAATAGACAGAAACCAGCTCACATTGGTTCGCAGGCTTCACGTTAGTGGAAGCATACTGACCAACATCCTCAAGCATTTCGTAGTCCTCCTGGCCTCAAAGGTAGGGGCCCGTCTGCGATGGGTACTTGTTCAAAGTGTGTGTATGCGTGGTTTATGTAGCTCTACAGCTCTCAGTAAAGCATTTGGTACTTCAGTTGTTATTTGAACTTTCAAATCTTGGTCTCGTTTCAAACAAGCATTAAAACTTGAAAGAGTTCACTCCCTGCTTTTCTCTCTTTACTCCATGCCCCTCTTCTCTACCTCAACCTTTTCTTTCTCCTCTCTTTCCTCTTTTTCTTTGTGGCTTTCTTCCTTCTCCCCGTTCCTTCTCCATAAAACCAAAACAGATCCAGGCTAGTGTAATTTTGGCCTCCTAGATATGGGGCTGCATGTTATGTCAGTCGCATACAAGCAAGAGGGAGTCAAATGCTCAGTTCTGGCATGCCTGGGGAGGGTGAGCCACCCTAGTCCTGTCTCAAAGGGTTTGGGAGGACTGTGCTGCGGAATTACAGACATTTCCCAGATCTCTGATACGTACATATCTCAAAATAGCTAGGGCAAAGGGAGAATTCCTCCAACTCGGGTCAAAATAATCATGACGACAGTCCCTTTTCCCACCCTCTTGCCCGATGCATGCAGGACATGGGAGACTTGGCTGATCTGCAGGAAGAGACCGAGCAGTTCAGGGAGAGGCTGGGTCATGTTGGAGCAGAAATAGAGCGTTCCAAGGAGTCCAGCCTGGGGAAACTGCACACTGTCTGCAGCAGTCTCAACAAGTGGCTTCAGTACTTCCATTGTAGTGACTTGTGAGTGGCCCAGAGGGACTGGGGTTAGCAGTTGACTCCCTCAACCTTTGCCTTGTGACAGTAGGTCTCGGTGGTCCACCGCAAAGCGTGCGCTGATTCTCAGGTGCAGTGAGATTTGGTGCCCTTTGCACCATCCCTCGCTGCTCCACTTTTCTCTTCAACGAGTATATTTTGATAATTACGTCCCTAAGAGTAACTCCAAAGAGATAGTGTGGGTTTGTGGTTTAATTCAGTGGAGCAAGGATTGTACCCTGTGAACCAGAGTGTCCTTTTTGCTGCTGTCGTTGCTATGACAGAATTCTGCTATTTGATTTGTTTTAACTTGAATGCACACACGGTAATGCTTCAACATAGCACTTAGTTCTCTGATGCATGGAAACAAAATGAGACTGTGACACGTGATGTTTCAAATCCAAAGTAATTTTTTATGTTAAGGTGATTATATTTTGCAGGCTTTTTGTTAGTTCATTGTGATATATTGAATGAAACAAAGTATAAATGCAAGTAAAAACCACAAAATATACATGTGTGCATTAACAAAAGACACCACTTTATAGTTTTCAATCAGAGAGTTAATAATGTCTGATTTTTTTGATATGTGCTTTGATTTTAATCTTTGCTGGAAGTAACTTATTTTCTTAACTGACACCCAGCGTCTGCATTGTGCTACGTGAGAGAACAAAAATCTCTAGTTGAGGAGGGCCTAGTGGGTTTTAGTTCTCTTTTGAGTTACAAATTGTGTCACAAATTTGGTATATATCTTTAAAGATTAAAAAAAAGAGTATGTCTTTACTCTTGGTTTTACCTTGTCTACTAAAGGAGTTTTTCCTCTCATTTCTCATTCCTTCTTTCCCTCTGCTTTAGCTCCTCTCCAATGAATGAAAAACTATTGGATGAAATCCTGCAAGATATCAAGAACATGATAAATGTAAGATTTTTGGCATTTGGATGTATTATTAGATACCACCATAGATACCACATACAGTGGTATCTGCTCAGCAAATTACTGTATGTTAGCTGAGCCACAGCGAGCATTTATGCCCATCACAAATGTGAACAAAAACACATTAGCTCAAATCTTTTGTGCAGAAGCTTAAGCTAACAATCTACATGGTTCGGCCAGTGCATTAAACTTATCCATGTGTTGAGCACCGTATGATGACAGCTCTGCTGACTGATAAATGACATTAATCTGTAGAAACGCTCAGAATTGTCACCAATAAGTTTCCTGATTATTGTGCTATTTACTCTCCGTGTCATCTTTATGCTCATGGATTCATCACACTTCTCTTACCTGATTTCCATCACCTTTCTGTTGCAGCCAAGGGGTAGGCCAACTTTTGGGGGCATGACAAGCTTGTGACTTTTCTTTCAGATACTAAAAGAAGACCTGCAGCAGTACGGAGGGGAGGAGTACCTGAGAAAGATGGAAAGTCTGAAGAGCGCTGTCAGCCTGCAGGAGCACTGGATGGAGCTGGGACAAACAGTCCTGAATCGACACCGGGATTTTGCTGGAGCGTTGCCCCCACAGCACGCTGCCCTGGAAGAAATAAACCAAAGGGCGTGTGAACTCTACCAGCAATACAATATAAAGATAGATGGGAATAATGGTAAGGAATGACCGTTTTTGCAGTTCAGTCTTTCCTTGGGGATGCCGGGAAAGTAGCCGGTAGTAAAGGGCCAGTTGACATAAAGTATACTGGCCTTTTCCAAAGCTAAAAGAAAAAAATCTAACCCCCAGATAGGTGCTGGGAATCAAGAGCGTTCAGGGGATAAACTCCAAGAAACTTGACTTGCTGTCACATGTAAGAATATCTGAAATTTTAAATACGATACAGTGCAAAGAACATGCAATGCAGATATGACACAGGGAAGCTGTGTTATGTTCAAAGGTGGTTTATGATTATGCATGGAAAAGAAAATAAATGTAAAAGGAAAGAATGGATGTTTAAAACGTAAAGTAAAACATCACTCTGGAGATCATTACCAGATAACACTGTCTCAGAGGGTAATACTTTTTTTATTACTTTACCATTAACACAAAATTATCTTAATCTAGATACCAAATTATCTTGATAATAAAGTATGTAAATAAATGTTTTCTTTGCTGATACAGACTTATCATGTCCTGTGTAAGATAACAAACATGTATTGGGTAATTTGCAACTAACCTTCTCAACCTTTGCCTCTGCAAGACCTTGACTCGTTTCTGATTTCAGAATTGTTTCGTCTCTGATGGTTTTTTCAATCATCTTATTTCCTTTTAAGCAGACTAAAACCAAACAATGTGTGCTGTCAGGAACTCATGTTTGCTAAGCTGCTTGTTATACTCTCATCTTATTCTTTCACTCAGGCTTATCCTGTGCTTTTCTTTACATTATCTTATGCTACATGTTATATTTCAGCCTTCTAAAGGAGCGGACATAGAATGATAAGTCTGACCATCCCAAGTGACGCCTAAAGGAAGTAAATATTCCCAGTAGTTCCCATTAGAAAGTGAGACAAAGAAGGAACGAGGCCATAATTGGCCAGATGCCAGCAAGGCAAAAAGTTAACAGCAGATTGTCAGAAGTCTTGATAGTTAGTCGTGATCTGAACTAAGGGCTAGGCAGCACAGCACAGACATCTGATCCAAAATTGCTCCAGCCAGTGAAGTCCAGAAAAAGAGGGATTTTAGCTTATTTTTAACAAAGGCTTTGGGAACTGGGCCGCAGGAAATATATTCTCTTGAACCATACAAGGAGTGTATTTTGAATGGCTTGGATTCATTTTGCCATTGTGGCCTTTCGTAATGGCCTTTCAGTAGAAATAATATTAATTAAATATTAAAATAATATTTTAAAAAATTGTCATCACCTCCATGTGCCTAGCATGCCATCTTTGCTTCAAGATGTCACGGAGGCCAGAACGTCATCAGCTTAAACATTGGATATCAAGAGCAAGCATTTTTATATTTCAAGCATATTCCCCAGTAAACAGGGAATATCATGTGCCAGAGCAGTGAATGAACAAGTAATTTACTACTTTGTCCATGTGTTTTGGCACATCAGTGCATACTGTTTCACCTGCGTCTTTGAAGAATGGGGTTGTTAGCTGCAAAGCTGTTTTAGAAGGAGTTATATTAAGCCTTTATGCGATGAGGGAGCCAAATCTGCCAAGACAAGAAGTCAGGGCTTCAAATCAAGCCCATTTTCTTTCAGCTTGCTTTGAGTTCAGCGCTTACTAAACAGCTCATTCTTAGTCCTAAGCGTAGCCCGTTCCCACATAGGCTGTTCATCCCTCTTGGCATCCCTCTTTGAATCCAGCTTTGTTTTTGTTGGCTGAAAGAATTATAATTAAAGGTTCATATTGTCTTCCCCCACAGTCACAGCTAAGTTTTTGACAGCCTTGGTGAAAAGTATGGAAGATTGGTTATTCAAGGTGCAAAAGCCGAAGAGATGTTCCAGCACGCACAAAGCTGAGCTGCGGGCATTTTATCAAAATATTCCTGCATGGCTGGCCCAGGCAAATGCAGTGATGAGCTGTATAGGCTCCAGCAAGTTGGATGAAGCTGAGACTGATAAGGAACCACATTTCCCGTAAGGACAGAGGTGTTAATTATGTCTGGGCTGGTTTGTACATTAAACTTCACTCCTAAGAAAACAGAAATTTTTTTGAGGGGGGAACCCTGGTGCAGTGGGATAAACGTGATCAGCTGAAGTGTTAAAATGATTGGCAACTGCCTTTCATTTGCTTTGATTTGGCAATATCTGTGGAAACAGTTGGTGGCTTCAATATCGCTCCTGGAACATCACTGTCTCCCACAGAACTGCCACCTGCTTTGGAAATCTTGACATTTGAAGAAAACCAAAAATATGTGATTCACTTACTTACAGTCAGATTTCTGGGGGCATATTCCTCCTCATGGTACTTCATTGTCTTTGGTAAATAAGATCAGGAAATAAATTATCTATCTGCAGAGCACATGCATAGCATAACAAGTAAGAGATTACTTGCAAGTGCCAAGTTTGCCCACAACTATAGCATTAATAAAAACGCCTATATCATGTTTCCAGCATATGGTGTACTAAACTATGTAGTTCTCCTTGAGCTGAGAAGCAAAAGATGTCTTTCTGACAGGAGATCTTCAGGTCTGGTGCACTAGAGGTCACTTTGTTTCTGGATTTGTTTGTTTTGGTTTGTGTTTTTTTCTCAGGGTGGTACCTAGAGAACTTCTTAAGATGATTCGACAATGGGTTCTGTCCATGAATAATGAGGTTGAGAAGAACATCACAGATCTTAATGAAAAAGTAAGTGCAAGCCTGAAACTTCTCAGGATAGGAGCATTGTATGTCATATTCACCCTTTCCTTTAGTTTCCATCTGGCCAGAGTGCAGGTATGGGGAATGCTTGTTTCTCTTTTGAAACCTTCTTTCCTGTTTGAGTTGGGTTGTGGCTTTTGTCTTCCAGCCAAAGGAGCAGAGGAGAACTCTAAAAATAGCTGTAAGGTGTCCTATACAGTGCATGAACACAATTTTATTGTTTCATCTTTAGCATCCGTTTCCTTTGAAACAACATTGATATTTCCTGTTCAGAGAACTGTTTTGGCTGCTGGCTCTCTCTGGTTTTTCTTCTTTCTCCCAGGATTGTAGACCAGACACTCTCATTGTGCATTTTTAAAAAGTTCTATAAACGTGGTGTGTGTTTTTTGGTTTATTGCTGAATTCTGGAAAAGAGAAAGCACTGTGTGGCTGATAATCAGCATATGATCCTAAACAAGAACAGGGAGCAGGATAACTCCATGACAGGCTTCGTAATGGGAATGAATATGGGAGAAAAAGTAGTAAAAGCAAATGTTCCTGTCATTAGGTCAGTTTGCAGATTGAACTAGGTAGGACATTGGCATATGTGAAATGCATTGACTTCAGACTACTTGGCAAGACCAGTCATTTATTACTGGTTTAGATTTGCTTTGACATTTTGTGCAGGTGACTGAACTGCACCAAAACCTGACCCTATGGGTGGTGAATTTTCTGAGACACATGACAGCAGACCGCTTGTCCTGGGACCATCCCTGGCGGAAAGAGTCAGACGCCAAGATGGATGAGGAGCTCAGACTTCTGGAGGCTTGTAAGCTACAGCATGGAGCTGAAGAGATTGTTGTAGAGATGAGCAGACTCTCTGGCTCCATAGTCAGGTATCAGCAGAGGGTTTCAATTTCATCTAAAGGGTTTTTTTCAAGAAAAAAATGTGTAGTGTGCTGGGAGATTGATCATGGGGCCTTACTGGAATTTGTAGGGAGCTTAATAAGATAGGAATAGCAGTGCCTGCTTTACACCTACTATAAAATGTGCTGGCATCTGTGTCTGCATGGGCTCTGCCCACCCTTCTGTGGATGACCTCCAGAGGACCTAAGGTCAGTACAGAAAGCAAGTCTGCAGTCCAGGTCACCTGGAGCAAAGCCTCCCCCTGATTCAGGATGTGTGCTCACACGTCCACTGCGGGTTAGTACAACACTGTCCGGGAGGTCCATGTGTGAGTGGGGCAGGCAAGAATTGCTCTTCTGGAGACTTCTCTACTGCAGAGGTTTGCAGATAGCTCCCATACCTTGCTGACAGCAGCAGGATCCTGGCTGGAGGTAATAAAGCATTTGAGAGTGCTTCTGCAGGGCTAATGACATTCTGCATCTTTGCAGCTCCTGCCATGATATTGTCAATGCAATTGTTCGAAAGAAACACAGTGAAACGGATTTAGAAGCTGATTTTGAGCTGGAGGAGCTGAATAAGATCAAGGTAAAAGTTGTCTGTGTTTCCAACTGTCTAGGTCTGGGGTAAATAAGACTGCATTTGCTTTGTGAAAAGTACAGAAAAATATATGTAAAGGTTTCAAGGAGGAGGAAGACTCCTGCTACTCCAGTGGATTACTGTGGTCCCTCAAGTTTCTTACTGACTTTGCAGCCCTGGAAAGCAGATAAACCTGGATCAGGTCATGTCCAGTATTAGTATTTTCCCACCCTGTTTCAGGGTATATACGTAAGGGCTCTCCTGAGAGATTTATTCCATATGAGTGGCAGTAGATTCACCTCTGGTTCAAAGCTTATCAGAGCCATGTACATTCAGATCTGAATGGTGCTCAGGAGTTCCTAAGGGTCCTTGGTGCAATATGCCTTTATACAGATGCAGTTGAAACTTTTTGCAGTCAACTGTCCTGGCCTGCCATCTCCATATTCTACACTTGCAGGTAAAGCTCTTAGTTGTTACTACTGTCATTGTCAGTGTTTAGCTGAGCTTTGCCTGCACTTTCAGATTACAAGAGGGAGACCCTTCCTGAAGCCCAAGGCTTCCTCGAGCACAGGGCAAATGGCATTGCTTCAAGGAATGGAAGAAGCTTCTCTTCAGGGATTGAAAATACTCATGCTTCTGTTCTGCGTTACCTTAGCGAGTGAAAAATTAACCCCTGGGATTTACACTCATTTCTTCCTACATGGGCTGAGGGAGTGGCTGTGACAGATGTTCTGCTCTGGCCTGAGGAACAGCTTGTTAAAGGGATTAGTTGGTGGGAGTGATTAGCCAGTGACAGAAAGCTTGGAGAAATATGTCTCCTTTTTCCTTTGTAGGATGAGGATGGAAGGGTCCAGGTAGGTCCCTGGAACAGGTGAAAACAGAAAGGTGGAATTATTTAACTGACTGGATTAATATAACAACTATTTTTTCTGCTCAATAATCATTGAATAATAATTTTCTTTTATGTCTTCCCAGACTGAATGCTGTAATTGGATTCAAGTGTGTAGCCTTCTCCTTTCAGAGATCAAAGGCACTCCGGTCTCCCTTCTGGATTTAGAAGAACTGAGAAACCTCTTTGGATCAGAGGTATATATAGACTGCATTTGCTGTTCTAGGCTGGACCATTTTTAATTAAGGTCTACTTCAAAACTTTACCTTAAGGAAGTAACTACACTTCAGTTTGAGGGAAGATTTTGCATGAAGACCTGCACACACACAAAGTTGCAGCTAAGAACTATGAATTGTTATGACTGTAAACTGGTTAAAAATTACTGTGCTTCTTGTGAGGGCAGGTCTAAGGCAAAAACCAGAGCTCCAGTGGAGCTAGGAGATTTTGCTCCATTGGTAGATTAGTTCCCCATGGTGTATGATAGCTTTTGCTTCATCCATTGGCGTGGACTTTGGCTGGAATCGTGGTGGTTGCCTTGCCCAGGAGATCATGCTGAACAACTAGTTTAATTCCTTATGTGGCTAAATGGATATCTGAGACTTCCTGTGACAATTAGATGTGGATTATAGGTGATTGGCCTAGCATTGGTCTACTTTCATACCAAACAGGTTAAATTCAGATGATGAGGAAATGGCTTCAGATTTATTGTCTTGAACAATTTGTTAGCATCAGTTCTGAACTCAATCCCCCAGGCAGAGTGACGTTGTTCGTGACTTTGTGTACAGCCAGTGCTGTAGCTCGTGTGCTGCCCCTCTTTTTCTCCCTGCCGTGGCCTATCCAGGTATGCCACAGGGGGTCCTGGTTATGTAATGGTCAGTAATTAGCATATTCATTTGTGATTTGGAATATATTCATACTCAGGACCTGCCTAGCTGGCTGAAGTCCAACTCTAAATATGTGCAAGAGAAAGTTAGATTTGCCTAGATTATTTGGATGGACTGTGCTACTCGCCTGATCCTTATGGTGCCTTGCAGGAATTGCAATCAAAGCTTCAGCTTAAGGACACTATCATTTCTTCAACTTGGGAAGAGCTTGAAGCGGAAGATGCCAACAGCAATGGGAAACCCATAACAGAGGAAGAAACAGAAGTAAAGGAGGAAACTGCTAGTATGCAGGTGGCTATAGTAGCTGCAATGTGCTATTTTCCAGCAGGGCCTTTTTAATTATTGCTTGATGTATGCAATGTGAGACATGGCCTTACAGTTGCCTTGAATGCTACTAAGCTAATGGTATCTCCTGTTTCTTGTTCCTTTTCTCTCAGCAGCGTCCGGGTGCTGGTATGGATTATCTGACTGAGGACAATGAAGCTACTGAACACATGATCAGATATGTAGGACATGACTCCAATGTCCACCTGAAATCTTTGAAGTCAGACATTGTTTCGGTTACAGGGGTAGGAGTCTCCACTGCATGAATGGTTTTAGCCTGTTGGCAGAGATTTGGGGCTGGGTTTTAGCTGTCTACTCAGACTCTTTCATGAAACCCCCTTTAACACTTGTGTCAAGCCTGCTGGGGCAGTGCAAGGTGCTCATATTCTGTCTGGTTCCTCTCCTTTTTCAATTTTAAATAATCAGTAGCACAGTTACCACAGCTGCAAGTTGTCCTCCTGACCCACGCTTTATTGCCACGGCCCTGGAACTTTTGTGGGACCACTATCAGGTGATACGTGTAGTCTGAACTATCTGCAGAGAGACGGATGGTGAAAATAGTTTGGTGCTGAGCACATGGGAGGAATTGAAGAGGATTCAAAGGTTCAGAGTGGTCCCACAACAACAGGGAAGCAAGAAGTTCAGGTTGTTTTGTCCTCCTAAGTCCTTGTTTTCTCCACTTGCCTTTGGTACGGTGCTCTTTTGTAAAGTTGATCTTCAGAAGTTATACGGGCCTGCCTTTTGCAGTCATTCCCTGCTCAACCAGTCATCCAGAGTGGAGCCCAGAGATACAGGAATTGTGGATCTTTAGCAAACTGTGACTGGATGGTCCTGCTCCTACTCAGCTGCATTGCTGAGTGTGCCTTGCCCTTCATGCATTAGAGGTGGGCAGCTAGTGCAGAGTGACAGTGGGAAACACAGGAATGTTTCTTTATGTATTTTGGTTTGTCTTAAAGAAATTAATCCCTGGAAATCACAATTACCTTCCATAGCTCAGAGTACAAACCTTTTAACAGTTACTCTTACAGAAAAACCTGTTTGTCGTCTTCAGATGAAGAAAACTTACATATGCCTGTTAGAGGAGCTGCCTCTGTGTGTTCTCTGAATATTGTTTTGTTGTTTGTTTAACTACTGGTCAAGCTTCAGCAATCTCCAACCCCTGTAACCCAGTGAAAGCACCAGCAACCCAAGACCATGAGACAGTGAGACTTTCACGTCTGAGTCAGAAAAGCATTTTAGTCTATTTTTATTTCCCAGATCAGTTCAGTGCCTGAACTAGCCTCTGATTTTACATGTTTTGCTGATACCGAGCTCTTGTCTGTGTTGTGACTGTGCACTGAGACACCAGCACCAAACCAGGCACATGCTGCAGATGGAATGCAGCATTATTGGTTGCACCTTCACTCATAGAAAGTTTTGCTCTTCCCAACCAGAGGGAGATGACCGCCACCAAGCCGCTGACTCCTTTTTCACAGAAAGAGTTTGAAGCTCTAGCAACGCTGGAACACCTTCAAATGCAGCTCATGTGAGTACTGGTCCTGTGCCGGGTGCATGAGCAGAGCAGGGTTTCATCCCAGGCAAATTTCTGTTCTGTTCTCTGCTTCTCCAATATCTGTTGGCTTAATTTGGGTTTCCTTTCATTCTGATTGTCTTGGGCCACCGACTGTGATTTATGTTAGCTGAAGACATGACCCATGTCAGTTCTCCTTCACCTGTGAGCAGATTTTCTGGTTGGTGTACTTATGAGGTAGGCTGCAGAGGTAATCATGATAGTTTTCTGCAAGACTTCTTAATACTTCAGGTCCTGTTAGCACTGCAAGGTGCTACATGAATGCAGCTGAGCGTTTCTAGAGCCTGCTAGTGCCCAGGAGCTTGGTAGGTACAGCCCCACGTAATGTTGTGCTTAAGTGTGGGGAAGACAATGAAGGGACACCCAAGAAGCTCCATGCAAAACCACTTTAAGGTTTCCATTTGGTAATTACTTCCATGCTTAAGCAGGTTTGGACACTCTGAACTGCACTCCCTCATACTCCTTGTGTTGTCTGTGAGCTTGCATTATCCAGAGTAAGTCCATCTCATTAGCCTTGCTAATAGAATTGACTGTGCTCTGTATTTATCCCTGCACAAAGAAGATCGGCATCTGACCCTTTGCTAGCAAACACTGAGTTTTAAAATTTATTCAATTTGCAGAGTTTACACATAGATGTGCCATGAAGTCCCTTATAGATCTTTTAACAATGCCCTTCTCTGAAACCATAAATGTGTTTTATAGAGTCAGTCAATCCTACTGAACACTTCAGCTTTCTAAATCTTTCTTTTAGGTATCCTGCCAGCAGCTGCTTAGATTTCAGGTTTCAGCAGTATCTTTGTTTCTGTGTTTCAGAGAAACAGAGATCCGTGCTCAGAATGCAGAGGAGAGATCTGAGGGTCTTGAAGAGAAGCTAGAAGAAGCTCTGCAGAGAATCAAAGAGCTAGAGAGTGAGCTGGAGAAAGAAGGGAAAGTCACCCCAGAAGCCACACAAGAAGAAGGGCAAGGTCAGAAGAATCAGTATTCCAAACCCTCTCCTAGACTCACAGAGGGAAGCAGTATTAATACACCTTTTTCATCTCCTGTTTAGTGCAGGACCCTCTCTGGCTGCACACACCCTAGGGTTTTGTCCAGACTCTTTATCAGATCATGCCAATGTAATGTGGCAGGGAGTTTCTTAGGTCGTGTGTTTGTTGTAGATGAAAGTATTTCTTTGTGTTCTTTCTCAGCTGGGTCTGCACAGGAGAAAGAATGGGAATCAAAATTTCTTCCCCATCTCTTTGACATCAAAGCCGGAGGAGAGGCTAATTTGTTTGTTAAGAATGTGATACCTTGGGCATATTTTTACCTTGTGGTATTTTTAATGAGTTTGGTTTGTTGCTTTGTTGTTTGTTTTTTTTTTCAGAAAAATATTTCCAAGAAAGTGTCCCAGAAGTAGAGGTCTGCTTAAGTCCCAAAGCTTCTACCTCTGATGAGTCCAAAGGATCCAGAGAAAGTGAATATTAAAGAACAGTAATGCCTGAGTAGTTTCTCAGTGCCCATTCAACTCACCCCTGAACCACTGCCTTACTCCTCATCCACTACCCCAACATCTCTGAGCTATCTCAGCATTTATGCTGCTGTTCTAGCTGGCTCTACCACATCTGTCTCCTTTGTCCTCTACTTCCTTCCTCAGTTCTAATATCTTTACAGATAGCCTTCCTTGTAATACTGTTGCTACCTTGACTTTCTCCTACCCTGATCTCTCCTGCCTGTGCACTCTCCTCCCCTCCCCTTGCCTTGTGCTTGCCTCCTGGTTGTGTTCATCAGTCTCTTCTTGCTGCTCTACATTGTTCTGCTTTATCCCTGTTGAATCATTCAAGTAAATCATTTGCACCTCTTTCCTCTTGTACCAAGGGTGGGTTTTTTTTCTCAGTGCCAGCATTGCCTGGTTGTGTATCTGATAATGGGTACCTCCTTCATCCCCTGGGCTTTAGATGATTCAGTTACCAGCTGACTGGTTACGAAGAAATGGTACAGAAATTGTGCAGAATTGTATAGACAAATTTTTGTTTGTCTTGGAATATTCTTCTTTTGAAGGTCTTGTCCTTCTTTCAGAAAGCATGAAACAGCCTGAAGCAGCACATGATCCTGAAGGCCTTTCTCAAATTGCTGCCACAGGAGAACTTCTTGTAACCAAGGTTATAAAATCAGACTTCAGATGATGCCAGGTCACCTGCTCAGTGTTCTGGGATAGCCTGTAAATGCCCCATCTCCCTGTGATTCTCATGTTTGGTATCTGAGCCCCCTAGCTCCCCATACACAGTACCCCTACAGCCTTAAGAGGCCAAACTGCCCAGTGAGGTGGCCACCCATGTCTTCTGCCTCTGTCAGGTCCCAAAACCCGGGGCAGTCTGTACAGTTATAAAGCTCTGCAAGGCCAGCAGAGCTGCCTGGGTTTTGGCATGACTCTGCAATTTGACCCAGCCTCAGCTTGGAAGAGCAGGCAGTGATAGTGTCAGGAATCGCATCAGCTCAGACAACCCCTGTCAACTCCCTCAGAGTAAATTCTGTTTTGGAAACATCATATATTACTAATCCTGAAGTACGTTTTTAAATGACGTTTTCCTTCTGCAAGGTTTTTCAATGTAATATCTCCTAAAAGTAATATGACAAGTTTCTGCCAGCTCTGTATATGTAAAGGAGAGAAGATCCTGCTGGAAAATGGCATACTCTTTGGAACTGAGGATGCTCTTAGCTATAATTTGCCTTTTCTGTAATCACAGAAAAGTTACATGTTTGAAAAAGCTATGCCTGACTTCTGCAGATACGAGTGCAAATAGGGTAATGTGTGTGTCCTCGCATACTACTGCGTGTCTCTTGACAGTATTTCTGAGGCTAAGTGTTGTTCCTTTGAGACATTATCTGTAGAGGTGTTGGCCTTTGATGTGCTAAGGAATCTGGGTCTGGATGGATCATTTCACATGGAGTTAGAAATGTAGCAAGAAGTGTTCAAAGAAAGGATCATCTGCAGCTCACTCTGTGTATGCCCTTTTGCCCTGGGTTGGGAAACAGGGAGCTATTCCAGCAGCATGAGAAATAACCAGAATTAGCCTTAGAGAAGTAACTACATGGCTCGTGTTCACCAGTGGAAGATTACAGAACTGTTCCACTTCCCAGAGCTAGTTTTCCACACATTGATCACTACTGAGATCTATCACAGACACACAGGAGGAGCCACAGCCGCTCTGCTGCCCTCTCCTGAGGGGATTGCAGTGGCAGAGTTATTCAGATGTGGAGCACCTGGAGCACAGATGCTCGTGTGATCACAGAGAATTTCACAAGTGGATTTTTCCCACTTCTCAGCCACTTGTTCCCCCACAGGGGGCTGGTTCACCAGTAGTTCTCACTGTAAAAAGGCCAGCAAATACTTGTAGTGAGCAAGTATTATAGGAGCACTGAGTGTTGAGGACTTCAGGGAGCTGAAGGGGCTGATTAAATACAAAATATGTGGTACTTAGTATAAGTGGGATCCTTGTCCTTTGCAGTAGTATTAAACCAGTACCTACAGGCCACCCTCATGACACAGCTGCATTTAACAGAGCTATTACCCATGATAAGTGCCAATGTGCGCGAGTGTGACCAGCAGGGAAAGAGGGACTGAATAAAATTAAATGAAAGAGTGAGCAACTCCTGCTAGGCACACAGTGTGACAAACAGCTACTGTGGGGGCAATTTAGTGAAGGGCCACAAAGTACCCTCTTGTCTTGGCCTCTACAGACCACCAGAAACAGAGTATTTGGCCTGGGAATGGCTGTGCAAGAGAGGTCTGCATTGAAGCAAGGGAAGATGCTGCAGGTAAAGTAAAAGGGCAGGAGCAGAGCTGACATCTACTGAAAGAGCACCTGGAGCAGAGAAACCAAGTGCATTGGTATTTCCTTTGACAGTGCTCCATATCTTTGCCAAGGGAAAGGACTGCAGTATCTGTAGGTTCCTGGTCATTTCAAATAGCTTTTGGCAGGAAAGATAGGAGTAGTGAGGATTTATAGGAGTTTTGAGGACTTTCTCTGTTCCTTCTCTGTGTGTGGTTACCAGGGCAGCTGCAGCAGGCAAAGGTATTACTGTTCTTGAGGCTTTCAGTTGGCTCTTTCCCAGCGGTGCTGGATTCCCCCTTGTCTGCTCAGTGGGAGTTGGTTAAACAGATCACCTCTAAAGTGTTTAGAGATGCCCACAAGCCCAGATCTTGTCCTGCCTCACCCCCCAGTGGAAGCAAGCAGCAGCACAGCCTGCCTTTCTCTGCACAGCTGATGTGCCTTGCAAGGAAATGCCAAGCCTTAAAGGTGGCCCTTTCCTCCTCTTCCTTTTCCTCCTGTTTTAGAGCTAGGGCTAAACACCTTGGTTGCCTGTGTGCGTATGTATGTGTGCATAGGTGGTGAGCAAAATCCTATACCCAGGTCTACACCTGGGACCCAGCTCGTTCCCTCATCACAGGAGAACCAGGCTGGAAGCACCCAGCACACCTGCTTGCGTGCTGAGCCCCTTCCTGCTCCCCTGCTGATTGTTGGACTCCCACCCCTGCCTGCCTGGCTGTTCAGTTTGGGGATGGGGGCTTTTAGGGCTAGTCTGTCCTTCCTGCCAAGGTGATGGGGTAGGACGGATCAGACCCTAAAGGCCAGGTCCAAGGGTGTCAAGGTGCACTTCCCCCTGTGAAGGGGGAAGGGATGACACCTCTCTTCCCTCAACCCTCTGCTCACGTACATGCCAGGCCTGCTCCTTGTGCTCTGTATTTTTCCCTTTCCAAAATAAGCAGAAGCTTCTTCCATGTACAATCCACTTTATATTATAGGCCTGGGCTGCCTTCCCTCAGGCTTTCAGACCAGGACCTGCCAGTAGATCAGCCGTTTTGCTCCTCTTCTGAGCAGAACTGACCAGGGGCAGTGTGGCAACCATTTCTGGGACAGCTCTTACTTAGAGCATGGGTGAGTCCTTCTTGTCTTCTGAGCTTTCTGGGAGCTTTGTGGTGGCTGTGAGGAGGCTGCTCACTGCCGGAGGACTCTGGGTAGCTGGAGAGACCAAGTTCATGGCATCCAACGGCAAGGGCAAGATGAAAGCAGGAGGTTTCTCTGCAGTAAGGGAGTGCAGTGCATGGAGGTAACGGAGTTGAGCAGCAGCAGGAGCACTGGACAGGATCTCAGCTGCCATCCGCAAGGACTCAGAAACAGCCTTTTCCCCCTCAGCAGCAATCACCTACCAAGCAGGGGAATAAAGAAGGTTTCTGTGAGGCTGGGAGTAAGAGAGGGAGTGGGCTGCTCATTACAGAGGGAGGTTGCCACTATGAAACTCCCAGGGCCAGTGTGATGATAATATTCCTGCTGTCTGAAGATCATGGCATGTACTACACTGGTGGATGCTCCCAGAAGTTTGGGACCTCATGTCTAACTCATTTTTACTAGGCCCATCGAGGCTCATAATTGGGCATACCCTTGCTGCAAAAGCATGGGAGAGGGCAGCCCCCAGGCTAGACTTGTGGGAGGGGTGCTGGACACCACCCTTATCCAAGCTCTTGAGTGGTTCAGTGCAAAACCAGCCTGCGCTGATCTCAGCCTGAGCTGAGCAAGGTGCAGGTTACATGGCAGTGGTGACAGACCTGTGCTGGGCTCCTGAAGGAGAGTGAAACCCTGAGGAAGAGATCCCCATGGGGGATCATTGTGGGCACAGGGGTAACCCCCGACCTCTTTGTGTGTCTTTCTGTCCTACCTGTAGGCCAGGTATCAGATATGGCACTCCACTGGGCTGGCCCCGAGTCTTGCTGCAGCTCCCCTTATTAGACACGGCTCTTGAACAGGAATTAAAGCAAACGTATCTTCCCAGAGCTGTGTCTTTGTGTGGCATGTCCCAGGGACCTCAAACCAGGGGTGGGAAAGGAAGGAGGAATGCTTCAGAAGGAGATGAGAAGTACTTGGAGCTGGCATACCCGCACTTTGGCCTGTCTTTGGGCCTCCGCTTCCACAGCCAGGGACTGCCGGACTTCAGCAGGGAGCTGCACGTTGTTGCTGTGGTAGTAAAGGACAGGGATTAGCTGGACTCTAGGTTCTCCTGGCAGGACTGGATGGTCAATCTGAGACTTGGAATGGGCTCATCGGTCAGTCTCTGCAGCTCAGTTCACTCATGTTCTTGACACCCTGGGTGTCTCTCTTTGCGTATCTCACTGTAGCCTTCTACCTTCATTCCTATGCTTCTTTTCCAGTCTAGTTTTCTAATGATCGGGCTTCCATGATCACTAGACAGCAGAGAGACCTCTTCTACCTGTGCCTCTGAGGCTTGAAGTCCACGGTCTCTCTTTGTGAGACAGCAGAGAATCCACTGGGAGACTACTCTCGAGACAGGCACAGACACTACCTTCCGTTCATAGATTTACTCGTTCACCGCTTGGCTGTCTCTTCCATGGTCCTCTACATGATGAGCGAGTCCCACCTTTCTGCATGGGCTTGTGAATGATAAGTCCATCCTTACTAGTGCTAAGATCTTGGGGCCTTTGATCTAGAGTGGGACACAGCGGGTCCAGTGCCTGCTGCCCCTCTTGAGCTACCAGAATTGGGTGCAAACTCTGCCTGCAGCAGCAGTGAGATGGTGAGGAGATCCCAGCTAAGGATCCTGCCCTGGCTGCCAATGCGGGAGCAAGCACAGTCTTCACATGTGGAAGTTTTACATGAGGCAGAGGCTGAAAGGGGCAGGGAAAGTAGGAAGGTGAGGGGTGAGACTCTACCTTCTGCAGCATGGCTGCAAGGAAAGAGACAGAGGCAAAGAAGGAAGAGGAGCAGACAGCATTGAGCAGGGGAGGACAGGTATTTGCAAAGTGCCAGGGAAGTCCCCTCTACCAGCATTTCCTACCTACATTTCTGTTCTCTCCACTTTGATCCCCCAGCAGCCTGTGACCGCATCCAGAGCCACCTGTGAAGAGGAATATTTTTAGAGCATGGGGAGAGTACCAGCCCTGGCCTAGGCCCCTTACAGGGAGTAAGACAGTGCAGGGACATTAATTTAAGGCAGGTAACTGCAGGACTGTAAGGCAGATTTATTAGGTTTTGTGGGCTATTGGGTGAGGCCCCTCAGAAATAAAATTACTTCCCGCATTTTACTTCCAATTTGCATTTGCCCCAGTGGTTTAGTGTGATTTAACTAGTCCATACTGGTTCAAGTGTGGAACCAATTCAGTTCCATAGGAAACATTCAGTTACTGACTGGTATCATGTATATGTGTGTCATGGCCACAGAGAACTGCTGCTGGAGGTCCCATGTATACTGGGTTTATTGCAAATCACTTAAGCTGCAGAATACATTTATCCTGAAAATCTCCTTTCTGGGGTAAGGACTGAAGCTGGGGTATCACAAAGCACTGATGAAGCTCATCTAAGTGGTTCCTTCATGCCCTTCACAACATACTGCCCACTACTCTCACTGTGGCCACCTGTGGGGCCCACACTGTATATCCTTCTCCTAAAGTGATCTGAGGCAAAAAACAAACAGAAGAAGAGTCTTCCATTTTTTTCTGTGAAGGAGGCACATGTTGGTTTTTTACCCTTCTGCAAACCAGTGTCTGTGATTTTGAGGGACTGATCACCTGAGTTTCTTTGTGAAGCCTCAGTTCACCCCTTGCTCTGCTATCTTCCCCCTGTGTAAGTACCTTTATCTCCTGACTGATGCTCTTCCTCTCCAAAAGAAGTTCAGAGAAAGCTCGATGTGCCAGGAGGCGCTTCGTGGTGGTCTGCACCAGCAGCTGGATGGCACTGGAGATACTGGTCAAGGTGGTGAGGAGAAGAGAGGCATTCTCCAAACGGTAGTAGCAGACAGCATCTATCTCCAAGGTAACCATATCTTTAGTCACCACCTAAGCAGAAGACATTAGGGGAGATGGAGTTGGTTCTGACAATTCTAAGGTAGCACACAAAAGCATGTAATTAAGAGAATGATGAAGACTAGCTGGATAGTTAAGTCTTTTTAGTTTACGCCTCTGCTACTGACTACCCTTGGGTAAACTATGTAACCTCTGGATCCCAGTTCCATGCACAGCATCTTTGTGTCTGTCTCCTCAGTACATCTGCTGAGCTAGTGACTTTGAGTAGGTCATCACCCTACGTTGTGTTTCCCTGCCCACTGCTGCCTGGTTTGTTCCTGTTCTGAGATCATATGCTGTGTCCTGAGGTGTGCGCTTATTTATTGTATCTCCAGAAGGATTTGCTGTACACCATAGAGATGAGTCTGGAGATGCTACCAGACAAGGACAGTCCCACTGGCAGCACAGACAACACGTCCCAAAAGGAGAAGAGGTGCTGCAGCTAGGGAGGCGCAGGTTCAAGGGTTAGAAACAAGGGTTCAGCCCTTTCTTCCTCCCAGGCTTATACAGGAGTAGAGTACCACCTTTACATCCTTTAAAAATCTTAGTCTGAGCTCCTGTCCCTGCTGCACACACTCCTCTGTGTGGTGAGTAAAAAAACTGGTCCAGTATCTCTGCCTCAGTGATTCCCTATTGGTCTAGATTACCATTAAAGCATGTCAAATTGAATGGGATTAAAGGCAGTAGTTTTAAAAAAGAAGAAAATTTTCTATGTGGAATTTTTGGCCTTCCATTTTCTGATGTGTTAAGGTTACTTTGAGATGTTTTTTCAAACTTTTCCATGCAGGAATGAAGGCCATATGTAACATTAAAAAGAGCAAACAATTAATATAGAGAGGGGCTGTCAGCCATACCTGATGGAAGGGGATCTCGAGGGTTTTGAGGCGGAGGTCTATCTTGTGATACGTGTCCAGGCAAGGAAGGAAAAAGAAAAGGCCTGTGGTAGGAAGAGAAAGGCAGCTGGTGATCAACAGGACCATGGAAATTGTCTCTCCTGCTCTGGAGAACAGGGGAGGGTTTGGCATGCAGAACTACAAAGGAACAGCAATATACAGGCTCAAATTCTGAGGCTGCTTCCATGATGGGAAAAGCCATTAGAAGATGTTGGCCCTTAAGAGGAAGGTAGTAAAGACATCCCATCTCCTGTCTGGCTGTGCCTGCTTGGAGGGCACCAGCATGTGAGCTTTGGTAGAGCATGAAGAACAGGAGTGGCATGGCTGGGGGGGGAGCTCAGTAAACACCTTACCAGGCCCTCTGGCTCTGCCAGGAAGGAGATGCCCAAGTCGGAAGACGATGGCTCTCTCATACTCCCGTACTACCTGCAGAAGGAAACAAAAGATAGGCTGGAGAGGAGGTGTAGGACTGGGGAAAAGGGCCTCACTGGTATGGGAAGCTGTCTGTTCTGGGAAAGCCCTGCAAAGGGAGCATTTCCACATGTATGAGCTAGTGGAGTCACTTGTCGCTGAGTCCCTTTACCCCCTCAGAGAACATGGCCCAGAACTGCTGGCTGGCCTTGTGTGCGAGCAGCCCTGTGACAGCCTGTGCTTTGGTGACAGCAGCCTATGATGTTAGAGCTGCCCAGGGTTTCCCAGGAAGAGGCCAGTGTTCTACTTCCTTACAGCCCGACCAAGCCTGAACACCCTGAACTAAAATTTTGCATGTTGGTTGTTAGCCTCCAAGGGAACCATGTGTGAGAGTGCTCACACATGTAAGATCTGAGCCATAATACCGAGACTCTCGTTGAGAACAAGATGAACTTGACATTTCCTGAGAAGTGGGAATCAAAATATGTCTACTTGTAGCCATGCTAGAAATCTGAGAAAAGGGGAGGAAGAGGGAAAATCTGCTATTAGCTGAGAAATCAGCTTCTTAAAATTTTTAATTCAAAACCTATTCACCTTGCTGCTGCAATGCAGCCATCTCTGGGCTGGCTAGGCTGAAGGTTATGCTTGAAAGTTAACAGACCTGCAAATTATTTTTAAAAAGGAAAACTTAAGCCCTTGTCTGCTGATATTGCAGCAGGAGTATCTGATAGGCAGTGGCTGGATCCATGTGCAACCCTCTGTTGCAGGCATGTATGATAAAGGATAAGTAAAAATTAATGATGAGTTGAAGAAGTGTAAGTAGAGCCTTACACCAAAAAAGCTTTATGCTCTTGTGTGATACATGCTGAACCACTGAGTTACATCCACATGAGACACCAAATATTACACCTAGAGAGGCCCCATGACTATTCTTACCTTCATGCAGAACCAGACAGAAACAGGGAAGGTCATTATGACAAACAGGAAAGACAAGATGGTCAGAAGCCACTCACAGATGCCCAGACCTGGAGACTTTACACCTAGGGAGAAATACAACAAAACTATGTTAGGAGTGGACTGCTTCCAAAATACTGATGGCCTGACAAGTCCCTGCACAGATTAGCTTCAGCGTTGTTTTTTGCCCAGACCTGGTGTATGTGAACTATCTGGCTCTCTCTGGACCTGTGTTAAAGAATACTCCCTGCCCAAGGTGGCCAGGAGCTGCGAGGGTGGACTGACAGATTCTGTCTCTGCTCCACTGGCAGAAATTGTGACTTGACTAGAGAGCAGCTCTTAGCTTGGAGACCTGTGGCTACCAAGCACTAGTGGAAGGCTTAGAATGGGCACCTTGTTGACTGAGCTTGGATCCCAGAAGCTTATCTGCAAAGATAAACTAATGGCAAAGAGAAAGATTGTAAATAAGAGGTAGCTCTCAACATGCACAGGCTGAAGTGCCCTTCCCTATCAGAGTATTTCTGGACCCTTTGGAATAGGATTTTAGTCACATCCCAGCTCCTTAATGTAGCAGGAACAAGCCACAGGTGCCACCGAAATCTCCCTGTGCTCTGCAGCAGTCACACCAAGGTGCTGGAGGCTGACTGGAGTGGTCAGCTCCATGCGAATACTACCTTCTACATCTCCCCAAAGTGAGTGTGGGTCATCCTGATCTGGCTGCCTTTTGTTGTGATCCTGCCTGAGGGAAAATCTGCACATACAGCATGAACCTAGATAGATTACTACTGGGTGTACCTAGACTCAGAGCTTTTCCAGCAGTGAAGTTAGCATCCCTGCATTCTTCCCATTTTGACTCCTTCTAGCCCTTCCATTCCTGCCCGTTTGCCATTGGAGCTCTCTGCAGAGCCACCAGGTCCTGAAAGAGGTTTAGATCCCAAGAACCTGTGTGATCACTATAGCTCCACAACACCGCTCACTAGCTGGGATACCTGTAATTGAGGCAGAAAGAGGCAGTTGTGAAAACTTAGTTCCCAGAGAGACAGGAGCAAGTGTGAACCTTTGCCTCACTCTAGGGCAGCAGAGCTGCTGGCATGGAAGCAGACGAGTGATGCTGGCTCCTGTAATACACATCCTGTAAAATAGCATCTCTGGTGGTTCTGGGTCCAAAGAGGCCCAGTCATCTTGCCAAAAGACTCACGACGCTCCTTCCTATCATGGCAGACTGGGAATTTGCCTAACCTGCTCTGGAGGGTTATCCAGAAGAGAACCTACAAGTGTGCACCTCAAGCGCAGTTTTTCCCTGCCCTGCAGTTCTTTGGGCTGTGAACAGGCATTAAGGCTAACTCCATCTACCAAGAAGGATAAGCAAGAAAAGGAAGACAATAGAGCATGAACAGAACTGGGAACTGGTAAGCTGAAGCATAAAGGGTGCTGGGGATATAACTGCTTGTTTCAAAGTTCATTGCTTTGATAGACAGTGCTGATCTGAATGGACTGACTGGAGAAACTGGCTGGGCGCTGGATGGAGTCTCCCGTATCCTGTCCTGAGGATAAGTATATGCCTGTGCTGAGACTCACTGTGCAGAGAGCAGTCATACTGTGTCCCACACAAAGTCAAAAAGCCCATAGCTTTCCCGCCCCTTCCCTTCAGTAAGCCATACCTTCCTCTTGCTGCTCGCTGTCCAGCAACGCCATTGCCTCCATTTCTTCATCAGATATCACATCATCCACATCCACCACCGTGGACGTGTGCACCCTACTGTCAGTCCCTGCAGAGCTCTTGATCTCCTTTGCCTTCTCCTGTTTTACGTCTCCCCTTCCTTTGCCACCTTCTCTGCTGCTCTCCCTCTTCTCCTGTTTTCTCTGTG
Organism: Gallinago undulata; assembly: GCA_026546715.1. Classification (NCBI taxonomy): domain Eukaryota; kingdom Metazoa; phylum Chordata; class Aves; order Charadriiformes; family Scolopacidae; genus Gallinago; species Gallinago undulata. The sequence goes on from JAOTQQ010000004.1 coordinate 1,834,125, forward strand.
TAGCTGGGGACTCTCTGCGTCTCCTGTGAGACTCCCTGGAAGAGCTCCGAGACCTCTTATCCATTCTCATCTGTGCCAAGGAGCATGCAGCTGCCTGTGGGAGTAGGATGAATTTGTGCTTGAATTTATTGCTGCAAGCAGGAAAACCCGGGAGGGGAGGAGATAAGGGAGGTGTCACATCCCGGAGGCTTGTTTCAAGTTTATTACAGGTTTGTCAGGCATAATGGACAGTGAAGTGAGCAAGCTGTTTTCCAGCTGCTCTGCTCTCATCACGCACTGCTGTGGAGATGGGAAGGAAGGACACGGTAGACTTCAGAAGGACATTCTGCTTACATCTTCCTGCCTTTGGAAATAAAATACAATCAGAAGCACCCAGATGACTTTCAGTAGATGGTTCCTGCAAAGCTGTTGAAAAGCAACCTAAACTTTTAGGTTGTCACATCTTGTCAGATGTGTGGCTCCAAAGACCTCAAATGGTGAGAGTGGCCCAGAACAATAAACAACATGGTGAAAAACCTTCACCATAAGACCAATGCCTTACTCAGGAGTACTTTGAAGGGGTGTTGCAGAGAACTGCTGAGTGAGCATCATCTCACACTGGTCTGCTCTCTAGAAACCCTTTGGCTGGCACAGCGGAGGGACGTTGGCAGCAAACTCCCCCTCTAGGGTCACCTCAGATTTCAGCAGGGAGGGAAATTAGCGAGTCCCAATTCAGCCATGAACTTTCCTGAATGGGTGCAAAGCATGGAGACCATTGCAGGGCTACAACTGCTGAATCTAAATTGCCAAAAGTTTGTGCCTAAATATCTCCCTAGTTTTCCACAGCAGGAATGTGGCAGAGGAAACATAGGAGCTTTTTTCTGTTCATGCCATGCGGCTTGCGGTGACATCTGCAGAAGCCTCAGCAAGAAACTCCATTTTAAAGTGTTTTAAAGTCACTGAGCGCATGAAAGAAACCAGTATCTGGCTAGAAATCAAACTACAGAAAGACAAGGCTGGAACAAGGCCCTGGCAATGGGGCAGTGCTGAGCTCAGGGATGCCCAGTCTCTGGTGATGAGGAACAGCTGGAGGGAGTCAGGAAGCTCCCAGCTGGGGAGGTGCTGCTCTTTATTTTTTTCACAAATTCCTTTTTTATTAAGAGACTTGTGGCCCACTGGGAGCCAGGATATTGCAGTCAGGGAGGGCAGGAGCACCAGCTCCCCATTTCCTCTGCCCTGTCGTGCCGGCTGCTTTGTCAGCAGGGCCACCAGCGAAAGCGACGGAGGGAACAAGAGGAGAAAAGCTGGGCAGAAACAGGGTGTTAATTAATACAATTCATACAGTGTCTACATGTTGGCTTCAGAAGCGCTCCAGAAACCCTTTTTTCTTCTCACTCAACCAGTGTGCCACAGGAGTAACGGCGGTCTCCAGCTGACAAATTTTCCTGTCAGAAGGGAGACACACCTAACCTTTTTTTACCCGTGGGCTGCAGCTCACTGGGAGTCAGTCTCCACAGGAGACACTGCCCACGCCACGGCCCGGGGCGTACGGGCTGGTAGTCGGTCGGGCGACTGAGGGGCCGCCCGCTGCAGGGCCCTCAAAGCCCCGCTGCAATGGCGTGAGGCACCTCCCTCGTGCCGCGGAAGGGCGGGAACGGGAGCGCGCAGGCGCAGAGCACTGTGGGAGTGGCGAAGGGGGGAGCGTGTTGCTCCGTGAGGGAGGCGGCGGCGGGATGGCGCGGTGGGTGCGGGCGGCGGCGCCGGGGCGGGGGTGGCGGCAGCAGCAGCAGCGACACCAACACCCCACCCCCGGATCTCTGTGTGGGATGGTGGTTTGAGGGCACGGGGATCTCTTTAGGGGGTTGGTGTGACCCTCTGAGGTCTCTGTGGGGTCTGCAGGCTGTGGTTTAGGGGCATGGGGATATCTTTAGGGGGGTGTGACCCTCTAGGGTCTTTTATTGGGGGGGATGTTGTCCCCAGGCTGTGGGTTTGAGACATGGGAATCTCTTTAGAGGGCAACGATCCTCTGGGGTTTCTGTAGGGGGAGTCTGCAGGCTGTGGCTTAGGGGTACAGGAATGTCTTTGGGGGGCAGTGGCTCCATGGAGCTGAGTGAGGAATCCACAGGGCCATGTTTAGGGGCATGGGGATCTCTCCGAGGGGCAGTGAGCCTATGGATAGCATGTGTGTGGTCTTCAGACAGCATTTTAGGGATGCAGGGATCTCTCTGGAGCAGAAGGGTTTCTAGAGGGCAGTCCCTGGGGGAGGGTTGTACAAAATTTCAGGGAGATGAAACGCTTGCAAGGGGCCATAATCCCATGGAGAGAGGTGGTGAATGCAGGAACCATGATCTTAACTGGGATAGAGGGTGCCAAAAGGTGGCAGGACCAGGGGTGTGCAGGGGTTGGTAGGTAGTGGCTATTGGCAAACTTGGCTTGCTCCCTTCCTCCCCCCGCCCCCCCAACTTTTAGCTGCTAAGCTGTGAAAAGCCTTTTGCCTGTATTTGAGCGGCTGTGGTAGGAGTTGTTTTCTTCTTGCTTTTGTTGCCCCTTTAGTGCAGACATGTCGAAGCAAGCACATCTTATGGAAGTGCTGAAGAAGGAGGTGAGATCGCTGTTAATGGCTTCAAAAGAGGGCTTAACCCCAGCAGAGCTGGAGCAGGAGTACATGGCCACAATAGGCAAACCTCTTCCTCTGTGTGACCTGGGCTTCCAGTCCACTTTGGAGCTGGTGGCGGATATGCCTGGTGTTGTCAGAGTCTGTTCTTCTGAGAATGGAACTTTAATCCTCAAAGGTGAGGATTTTTTTTTCCTTATGGGTGAAGGAGTTGTTTGCAACCACAGGAAGTGATGCTCCAAAATGGGGGTGTGCAGGTTGAATTCCCGGAGCTGTAGGTCACGTATCTCTGATACTATTTTTCTTATATAGCTCTGTTTAATTTCTTGTCTTTGATGTTTCTTCCTGTATTTTGATCTGTCTTTCAGTGCTTTTGCGCTCTTTCCTCCTGAAAAATCACAGAGGCTTCTAGTTATTTTTGTACATTTTGCATTCTGCACTTAAGTTTAGAGACTGCAGTAACATTTCTTATGGGTACGCTAGAACTGGTAAGCATTGCTTTTACTGTAAATGCAGACTACAGCAGGAGCCAAAACCCGGAATGAGGCCTCTGGGAGAAACTATAAATGTCTACCTACCTGACCCCATAGGAATTTTAGTATGTCTCAAAGAACCCTTTTCGTTTTCTTTTTCTTTGGGGAAGAGAAACAATGGTAGGTGCAAAGAGTTGACTGGGAAGGGTTTCTTTTAGAGTGCTACAGTAAGATAAGCAAAAGTTGTTTAAAAGCATGGAAAATACCTGGGCTGCTCCCCAGTGAGACCTTACCTGGGCAGGTGGGCGCTGTATAGCGGGAGTTTACTGTGATTCTGGCTGAGAGGAGCAATGAGCCATTTACTGTTTTCCCAACAAAACTCGCAGCAGCTGGCTTTCCTGTTGTGATCATGTATCCAAGAATTTGACCCACCTTTCTACATAGATCTGGATTTATAGGGATGAGGAGGGTGCAGTTTGGTCGTTGGCCGTTAAAAATGGTTCAGTCCAAGTGTAGAAAATGAGAGGGGAAACTGATTGCCCTGCTGGAAATCGGCCATGATTTCGTGTGATTGCATTTGAAGGAGACATCAGCTTCTGAAAAGGGTTGGGGGAAAAGGAAAGAAATGAAAGCCTTCTTTCTTTTCTTTGGAGCTTTGCCTGTGTAGAGCTTTTAATGGTCTGCTGTTTTAGTAGTTTAATAGTTTATTTCTTTCTGCTGTAGCTATTGCAGATGAGACCACCAAGGCCATTGCCAAACTGGTTGCCAGACAGAAGAGAAGTGCTAGGGCACGAAAGAGTGCTCCTGGAAAGGCAGATGTTGCTTCTCCCTCTAAGAATCCCCAGAGTTTCCCTCGGAGGGGGAGGGCTCCTGTACTGCCAGCGACGGTGAAGGCTGAGCTGCAAGATTTGCTGAGTTCTTCACCGCTTCTACTCTTGGACTTTGAAAAGGCCTTCTTCAGACGTTTTGGCCGGGCATTCCAGTACACACAATATGGTTTTTTTTCCATGTGTGAAGTCCTCAGGAGTGTGTCTGATATCATTGTGGTTGAGCAGACAAGAGTGGGTTCCTTGCTGACCCTGAAGAAGCATCTGGCAAGTGCAATAGAGAAGGAAGAGGTGCCACAAGATGAGACTCAGAAGGAGGTGCCACAGGAGGAGGTGCCACAAGGTGAGGTGGTGTGTTACTTAACTGAAAGCACATAGCTCTCACGAGCACTGTGGCCAAACAACTGTGTTTCAAGTGGATGTTGCTGCATTCTAGGGGCCTAGAAGAACATCTCTCTTATGAGGAAAGGCTGGGGGACTTGGGTCTTTTTAGTCCGGAGAAGAGAAAACTGAGGAGGAATCTGATCAATGCCTATAAAAACCTAAAGGGTGGGTGTCAAGAGGATGGGGCGATTCTTTTTTTCAGTGGTGCCCTGTAATGGGACAAGAGGTAATGGGCGCAAACCTGAACGTAAGAAGTTCCACCTAAACATGAGGAGGAACTTCTTTACTTTAAGGTTGGCAGAGCACTGGATCAGGCTGCACAGAGAGGTGGTGGAGTTCCCATCTCTGGAGAAACTCAAAGCCTGCCTGGACACGTTCCTATGCAACCTGCTGTAGATGGACCTGCTTTGGTAGGAGGCTTGGACCAGATGATCTCCAGAGGCCCCTTACAAGCCCATACCATTCTGTGATTTGCAGTTGCTGTAGTAGTCCTGTTTCCCCTAGGTTTTACCATAGAAGGGCTGTGGGGTGTTGCAGAAGCAGCTGTCACAAGGGAGTTACCTTGGTAGCAAAGACCTTAACTGGAAGTTTTCTGTGGGTTGCCACTGTTTTTTGGTGTGAGGTGAAAGAAAGCATGTTTAGTGCTTTGTGAATGCGTGTGTAGGACTGGAATTTCTAGGCGTTCCAGGCAATAGATAACAAAACTAGAAGGATCTGAATGTGTCCACTGCAGGCTGGTAAAGCCTTTTCGATAAGAGACTGAAGGTTTAGCACTAGTCTGAAAGGCACAGGTACAGCATTTCACAAAAGAAAACAGAAGAGACTGCAGATATCCTCAGCATTCCTGTAACAGCTATGAGAGAAGGCAGAAAATCGCATACAGTTCCTGCCAAATTCCTTACTTTTCTGGGTAAAAATCATTTTAGCATCATTCTAGCAATTGATTTAACTCTTAGCATGCTTACAAGAACAAGTGATTTCTGTTATGTTTTGGTTTAATTTATTAATACAGTGAAGGATGGCTCTCAAGTGAATCCTCATGACTGTAGTGGCTGTGAATACTACAAGAGATGAGGAAAACGGCACGAGTACTTCTCATTTTCAGATGTCTTCTCTTTCTGCTTAATGTGTAACACTGCATCAGTCCCACAAAGAAAAACAGCCAAATTATTGTCTTTGCAGCAGCACCTGCAGTTAAGATGCCTCCTTTGGAACCTAGCTGTGAGACTGACAGCTTCCACCTGAGAGCAGAAGAGAAGTTGGAGCCAGTGGAAACACAAGCAGTAGATTTGGGTGATGGCCTCAAACAAGTAAGTGGCTAGATGAGCGATCTGTAGCTCTATCGTGTCCTAATCTGGGGGGCAATACTCTTCCCACTGCTTTTGTTTCTGTTGAATTTGTATTGGTGATGCACAGCTGCTTCCAAAAATGTTTGCACTTGCTTTAGATGAGCCTGGGGGTTACCAGACTCATACTGACCTGGAAAATAGCTTTATACCATCCAGACCAGGTCTTTTTTCTTGGCTCTTTGTGGTATTGAGATGTATGTTACAGGTCATGCGAGGTCTGTTAAGCATCATTTTTCTCCCTGATAATAGTGGTGATACTTTTTGATGTATTTACTTGTAACTGGACTTTAATAACTTTGTTCTGAGACTAGCTGTGTGGAATTTTCCCTGCTGCAGTAGGCGGGGTTTAAGTGTCAAGCAGCTACATGACAGAGCTGGGGAATGGTCCTCAGAGACATTGATTCCTGCAGTTTCAACTATGCTATTTGGTTGGACTTTGAAAATTTTGAGGTTTTGTTCATTTGTTTGGGGTTTTTGTTTTGTTTAGCAGTGGGTTTTTAGAAAGAGATGGAACTGAACTGCCATACCTGATTGGGAGAAGTTGTTTGTGTCCCCTCCTTTTTTTTTTTTTTTTTGTTTTGAGCATCTTTAGGCCACCTTTTTCTCAGGATAATCTCCTACTGAGAGTTATTTCCTCTACAAGCTCACCTTATGCATGTAGGCAACTGTACAGTTGGAGTGCATAGGTAGGGAAAGAGTCCCAGGAGTTCTTCCTGACTTTGGTGCTTTGTGTGTGATGGAAGCCTGGGACTGCAAGTTGAATTTTGGGCAGCACTTCATAAAATGTACCCTTTAGAGATTTTTTTGGCAGGCTGTTTTGATCCTTTAAAGAAATTTTAGTTTGATATGATGAACTTCACAGGGAATTCCCCTAGATCAAAGAAAGTCCGCTCGTGGGAAGGATGTGGTCCTTATAACCCCAATCTCAAGTCAGGTTTTTGTTCCTATGTGTTGCAAAGGGAACATGTTTAAAGATCCTAGCAGGATAAGTCTTGGAAGGTGTTTGTACAGCTAATATTCCTCATGAAATACCAAGTTTGCTGTTCTGTTTTAAAAAATCCCTCATGGTGACGGAAGCAGGTTGGAGTACGTTACTTTGCATATGAACACTTGCTCATCGGGATGCTGTGAGGTAGAAGGGAAAGATGGGACCTGATTCCCCTCCTGCTGCAGGATATCCAAGTATCTGGTCACGAGAGACTAATAGTGGAAGTGTTGTAAGGGGCAAATGAGGGACAAGGACTGAATCAATCTGTTCAGCCCTGAGAAGGGTAAAGTATGTAGTGCGGCTGCTCTCGGCAGCTTTTCTCACTGCCCTGAACAGAAGGAAAGGCATCATCCACACCACTCTTGGCAGCTGCCAGCCCAGCTTACAGCAAGGAGTTAGCCAGTCATACCACTTGTAAGCCAAGTTTAATGGTGTGTCCTGTTGGTTTATCTTTTTATAATTTTGTTCCTTTTTTGTAAACCTGTTTTTAAGTACACATCTACATCTTCCATGGAAATGACTCTTAACCCTACCAGTGTATGAGCTAGATTATAAAGATCATGTGTGCACATAAGAGCTGGATATTCTGGGAGGAAAACTGCTCCCTAGAAATGCCATTATTCACAGGCACTTTTTAGAGGAAATCCTGAAATTTAAGGCTTTTTTTAGAGGTGATGCCTCTGCTCAGGCAAGAATTCCCTCAGTTGCTCGTTAACTCACTGTTTGAATCGATGTTTTAGTCAAAATTTTTAATTGAAAAAGGGCATTAGCTCTTGCTTAGTCTGCAGAAGGAGGGACTCTCATCTGCTTCTTTAAACAATGGTTAAAAGAGCCAGTATTGCAAAAACCCATTGTTTGCAGTTGAATTTAGAGAGATAGGAAGACAGATTTCCCAGACATTGACTGATGCATAATGCAGTGGTAACTTGTAGCATATTCATGATGAGTAAAATTGAAATAATTTTGATTTTTTGATCATTGGAGGAGCGCTGTTTGTTGGCACAAAAGGAAGCTCATGAAGCAGGGAGAGCAGCTGATACATGATTAGGGTTCCAATCCACACTAGTTAAGTGAAGTAGTTGTTTTCAGCAGTTAAAGAATAATGCGAAATTGTAAGCTATGCTAACAACTCATGTACAAATTTGTCTAGAGTGAGAAAAGAACAGAGAACAGACTTTGTAGGGTTTGTTTGGTTTTATCCTTGGGAAATGACTGTAGTGTGAAAGTGATACACATTTGTGCCTTCTGGCACTTTTGAATCACTTTCAGAGAGAGTTTTGCTGGTTCAGTCATGTACTCTGTCATGGAACACAGAAATAGCATCTTTTGGGTAAAATCCAACACACAGGTAAGTTGTGTTTGGTTTGGGTTTTTTGGTGTGCGTTTTTGTTCTGCTTTTTTAGCAACAGCCATTCAATACTTTGTTTAAATATGTGACATGACTTCAGTTTGTCTCCTTTATTCCTTGCAGGAATATGAGCAAAGTGTTTTTATTGCAGCCCTCTTTACACTGTGTGAAAGAAGGAAGGAAAAAGAGAGTGTGGAAATGAATGCTGCTGTCACAGGGAAAGTTTTAAGCCACGTTTGCAAAACTTGTTGAGATTCTCTGATACTCAGTAATTCACAGGTTGCCAGGAAAAAATAAACTATTTTTTACCATAATGGAAATGCCAGTCGTGTGTTCAGTGAATGACAAGACATCTGAGTGCTACCTTCTTTTTATTCCTTTGTAGCCTCAAGATTTGGAGCAGTCTCTACTAGCCAAATTGATAATGACTCCAGAAATCCCCCCAGATGCTGTTCAGGACAGAAGCCTTTGCAGTTTACCACCACTAGAGAAGAGGTGCTTGGTGGGAGTCTTTGTGGAATTTGTTGTCTCTCCAAGCCAGTTCTACATCCACATCTGCAGCAGTGAAACGTCTGATAAACTGCAGGATATGATGTTTGAGATGAGGTGTGTACATGCTGTGCTGATTCAGTGCAGATTCAGATTCGGGGTGTGTGTGTGTTTGCGCTGAGGGAACAGGGGACCCAGCTGTTAGTTATGGTCACTGCTGGCTTGATTATTGGATACAGAGGTGCCGGTGCTGTACTGAAACACGTACTTGGAATGCTTACACATTACTTTTAAATAGCAAGCAAAAAGTGTCGTTAACAGTAATTCATGGTTTTTTGGCTGTGTCCTAGACAGACCTCAACTTTAAAAGGATAAAAAGGTTATGGAAAGGAACTTTGGGGTCCCTGTGCACCTCTCTGTTATCTGTGCTACTTTTCCTAATGTGCTCGGTTAAGGCTTTTATTTCCATCTCCAACGCTTGCCAAAAAAACACAGGTAATAGGCCTTTGTCATATCTATATTTAAAGCAAAACCCTATCAGTGGCTTTGTCTGTGTCAGTTATGTTATGTATTTGGGATTCTATTCCACCACAATAGTGCTACACCTGCTGTTAATTGTATGCCAAAGTAACGGCTTGATGTCTGTGGAGCACATGTGAAGTGTGATTACAGACTCAGCAGGCAGATACTGTGTATATGAGCCAGTACCCCAGAACCTGGTTCATAAGAAGCACTGACATGTCAAGGTAATGTTAAAAATTAATTACTAGAATGACTGCATTTAGCCTCTGATTAATCCCTGTTAATTAGCTTTTTATTGGATCCCAAGAATATAATTCAAGTGTTACAAGATTGGGTTTGCATTTTTTAAGTATAGCAGAACAGAGATGTAAAGCATCTGTTAAAACTGCTGCTGAACATCCATGTCATGAGGACTTTGAGAAATGAGGATTCTTCTGAAACCCTGTATATTTCTCTTTGTTCATCTCCTGCATACTGCCAAGCACAGTTTTTCATTATGATCTTTTGCAGACACTGTTACTCAAATAAACTTGTTTCTGATCGTTATATCATGCCTGAATCTTCAGTACGGCCTGGACAGCTTTGCTGTGTAACCGTCTCAAAATGGTGGTACCGTGCTATCATCCACTGTGTCATCAATGACCAGGAAGTAGAGGTGTTCTTCCCCGATTATGGAAACATCGATATTGTCAAAAAGTCTTGGCTGAGGTTCCTCAAGTAAGTAAATTACATGTGGGTGACAGTCACAGAATGGTTGAGATTGGAAGAGACCTCTGAGGGTCATACTGTCCAACTTCCCTGCTCAAGCCAGGGCCAGTTTTTGAATGTCTCCCAGGATGGAGACTCTACAACCTTCCTGGGCAACCTATTCCAGAGCTTGGTCACCCTTTTGGAAAAAATGCTGCATTCCAGCCAGTCAGCTCCCAACATGTGCTGATGCATGGTGGTGTTTCTCCCCAGGTGCAGAACTTTGTTGAATTTCTTCATTTCCCATTTCTCTATCCTTTCCAGGTCCTTCTGAATGGCAGCATGACCCTCTGGTGTATCAGCCACTCTTCCCAGTTTTGTATTATCAGCAGATTTGCTGAAGGTAGACTCTGCCCCATCATCCAGATTGTTAATGAAGTTGTCAAACAGTGTTGGACCTAGTATTGACCCCTGGGGTACACCACTAGTTCCTGGTCTCCAACAAGACTTTGTGTCACTGAGCACCACTCTCTGGGCCTGGCCCTTCTGCCAGTTCTCAACCTACCTCACTGTTTGCTCATTCAGCCCGCACCTCATTAGCTTCTCTGAGGATCTTGCAGGACAGTGTCAAAAGCCTGACGGAAGTAAGGGTAAACAAATACCCACTGCTCTGCCCTCACCTTCCAGGCCAGTCATTTCTTTGTAGAAGGCTGTCAAGTTGATCACTCGTGACTTGGTGAATCCATGCTGACTACTCCCAGTCACCTTCAGAAAGACATCCCAGCATGCAGATTTCCAAGAAAGGATCTGGGGTTTTATTCCATAATGATGCCTTGCAGGCGCTTCCTTGCTTACATGCTAATGCTTGAGGTGATGTTGTTTTCAGACCTGTTTTTGCAGATTGCTCCAGGTCCTTTGCTCATCAGCCCTGTCCATCACTCCCTCACAGTGACTTTGGGCTAAATCCTTTCCTGTTTCTGCCTTCATTTGCCAGTCTTTCCTCTTGCTACTTTCTGTCACTTTGGGGCAAGCTCCCTAATCCTACTTCCTGGGTTCTGCAAATGGGTGTAAACATCTTCTTGAACAAAGTCCAGGTGAGTCTGGTTGGTTGTTAGTCCAAGTGGGATGCGTTTTCAGTCTCAGAGTTAATCATTCTCTGCAATTCCATACCTTTTCTGTATCTGCTTCTTCCCTCTCATTTGTCTGTACTCATGCCTTGCCATTTGCCTTCTTAGGTTCAAAAGTCATTGCTCTCTGTCCTGTGTAATCATAAGGGGTTATGATGGGAAGATGCTTAGGCAAGGGAGGGCATAGGGAACCAGTTGATACTGCTATTTCTGTTGTGCCCATTCTCTGGATATAGGGTGTTTTCCAAAGCTGCCTTTGGGTTTTAGTCACAAGTGCAAAGTCCAATATGTGCCTCTATTCCTAAGCTGATTCTAGAACCCAGAAGAGGAGTTTCTTCTGCTTTTCTACCTGGTTTTGCTCTGTTTTTGCTGTAATGGTGATGGCTTTGTTTTTTATTGTAGGTGGTGCTACTTGAAGCTCCCTGCTCAGGCCATCCCGTGTTCCTTGGCATGGGTAAAACCTGTGGAGGTCTCTGCTCATGTGTAGTTTTATTTACTGATATATGTATAAGAGCTAGCAAGTAGAGGTTGGCTTTTTCTCCTCATAAGGGCAAACATTTGGATTAATTCAGGTCCCATTGACATTTTCAGGAGAATTGCTGCTGTTATGGTTACAGCAGAAACTGCATTTCTGTGTCTGCAAATGATGACCCTTCTGCTGTCTGTTTTCCTTACAATCAGAGTATTCTTGCTTATATTGTTGGAGAAACAGATAGCTATTGTTAAGCAAATTAACAACCTTGTTTCTTCCCCTGCTAATAGAGCTCCAGGGTCCATCTGAAGCCTTGGTAACTCCAGCTCTCTGTGTTGAAAATTTCTTCTGTGATAGAGCTTTAAGTGAGTTGGTTTGATGCAGTCAGCGTAGCCAAAGAATTATAGAGATCATAAGAAGTTTCCTCTCTGCTGGGAAACCTCTCGGTCAAGAACTTGAGAAATACAATCTCTGAAGGAAGGCATGCAATCAGAATTGCTTCTTCTGTATTTTAAAGACATTATTTTTAAAAAGTTATTTCCTCTGTGTTTTGAGGGTTAAAGAATCACAATTTTCATTGTGGTGAGGCTTAGACGCTGCTTAAAAGCTTCTGACACTTTCAACATTTATAATAGCATGATTCCAGGAATTTAAAAAAAAAGATAAAAAACAAAACCAACACCAAATAACTGTATTTTAGGCAATTGCGATAAAATCACTGGTGAATGCCATTGAACTGTGTTTGGAAATAGGTATTTTGGGTGAAAGGGCAGTCCCAGTGTAACTGGCATTGCAGGCTTTGGGGTAGTTTGATTTAGTTCAGTGCTGGAAAGCTTGTCTGCCTGGCTTGCCTGTATTTGTCCCTAGCCTGACCTAGCTTAATTGCTCTTTTTAGCAAGTGCATACAACGGAAATTCTCAGGCAGTGGATGTTGATCTGTTTACAGTAACTTTACATCCTTTTTTCTTCTTTAGGGTGTGTGGTCCAATGCAGCAACTTTCCTGTTCAAGAAACTATGTGACTCCAAGCTACTTGTGGGCATCGTGGATGAGTATGTGAATGGCATTTTGCATCTCTTCCTGTGTGACACGTCCACCGAGAAGGATATCTACTTCCACTGTGTCTTGAGGGATGAGGGATGTGCTAATGTCTGTGGAGAGAACATTCCTTCCCAGGTCAGGGGGGAGGCGTGTACTGCTGAAAGGAAGGGCAGGGAAAGGGTTGATTGGATGCATGTAATGGGAAGATCTTTAGCTTGAAGCAAGTAATTTTGTGAAGAGCAAAACTGGTATTCCCTGCTTTCCTGTAACTTACCATTTTGTGACTGCATCCCACACTGTCTAACTCTGTGGTGAGAACTTGCTTTTTCGTTAAGGTGGAATCTGATGATAGAGCAGAGATTTTTCTGATTTAGTAGAACGAATTATTTTTGTCCTATCTTCTAACAATGGATTCGATAGTTTTGATTTTTTCCTGAGTTGATTAGCTTGTTAGTATTGCAGATTGGTCTGGAGCTAACACACATCTTGTATAAATAATATGGAAAAGTAAAATAGCTATAGGTGTTTTGAGCATAAGGCCAAACTGAGATGGAATTGAGAGGTTGTTAAGAGATTTGTTAGTTACTTCACTACTTCTTGTTAATTCCATCAATGTTTGTTGCTGGAATTTTGTTGCAGCTGTAAATTGAGGCCCCTGATTCATCCAAACAATTAACGAGGATAAGTTGATTAGATTTTATTGTCTGACTTAAAGTAGTGCTACATGGTGGCAGGGGCAGTTGAGTGAGGAACAAGATAGTCAAATAAATTATTGTGGCCTTCTCTGCTCTAGGCATTGAAGATTAGTTATGCCATTAACAAACTGAATTATGGAAATGGTTGGTTTAAAAAGTCTCTTACTTTGCCAGTGAAATGTACAATGCTGGACAGCGTAACCACGGTGGATTGCATGTTATACTTTGGACAGATGTTCAAGTTGTAAGCCAGTGCAGAGAACATTTATGATGTAGGCCCAACTGTGTCATTATCTGAAAGTCTCGGTTCAGTTTCAGTAAAAACTGTGTGGGTATAAAAGCCCTTACAAAATCGTGGCAGTACCTTTCTATCTCAGCAGAAAGCCAGGCTTTGCAGCCTGGAGTGCTTCTGTCCGTTTTATTCAATGGATACAGAAGGCATGTTTTGGCAGGATTAGATCCTATGATTGTGTTCTTGTATGTGTATGTCCAGTTTTGGGGGGAGAGAGGCATTGCTGCATAATTTTGTTGCTAAAGGGAGAGGGAGATTTTTATACTAAGACTGCAAATTCCGCAATAATCTGGAGCTAACTTGTGGGTGGTGTGCTTCATAAAACCTTTTAGAAATTTGCTGAATCCTTTTTATTGTTTGTGGTATTTACAATATGGTTTTCTTGACTATGCTGGGGTTTGTCGTTTGGTGGGGTTTTTTTGTTCCTAGGGATTCGAGGAGCTGAATCCTTCAGCTTTGTATGTTCAGCCCAGTGGAAAGCAAGAGAATGCTGAACTGGTGGAGCCAGACCTTTGCTTGCAGCAAGAATCTCTAAATGCAGATAGTGAAAAAGCAAGCTCAAAGCTGGACAAGGATGAACTGTGTGACCAGGTGGGAATTTTTGCTGTGGCGTAGCCATCGTTCAATGAAATCAGTTCCAGAGGTCGGTTAGACATGTATTGGTTTAGTCCCATGCAGTTCTTTCTAGAGTTGTTTACTCTTAAAAGCAAGCGCAATGTTAGTAACTTGTAAAGCAGTCATTTTATGTAGGTTTTGTTTTAGCCAACTGTATTTCTGTGCTAAAGAAACTCTATATAAGCTGTATTTTTTGGATATCAATGTCCTTGCACTGTCAATAAATCATCTGAACTGGAGGTCCCAAAACAGCATCATTATGTATTTGTCAGAAGTTAATGTGACTGAGACTCCACAGATCTGAGTTTATTGTGATTTTTATGGAAAAATCTGGTTAACTGTAGCAAGATCTATGTGTGTAGAGGTCAGATATAGCTGGCAATTTGGAAACTAGAGGAATGTAAATGCATTCAGATTTACTTCTGACTGATGTGAAGGGTCTTAGAATCCTTTTCCAGAAAGTGCAGTCCTCTGGATCTCTCTTTGTGTAAGACTTTAAACGTTTTCTTCTCTGCTGTTTTTTTCAGTGACCCAAAATAATTGTGGCTAAGCCATGACACTTTCTTTGTGCATCGCTAACATGATCATTAATGCTGATTATAAAATTACTCAAAATGTTTTGAATTGGAATGAAATGTGTCTAATATGACACCTGTTACTGCTCAGCTAGCATTCTCTGGTAACTCCTCTTAAGCAGTGGAGAACTCCCTTTTCACTGTCCAATCTTAGATTTTCATTGTCAGGGTTAACAACACCCCCGGACTTTGCTGGCCCTTAAGTGCAAAATGGCTGGACACTGTGTTTGTGGTATCAGTTCTGCTACATTAAAACACTTCTCCATGGTAAAATTTCTTAGAAGGCAGCAAACAATGACCAGAAAACATTGCTTGAATAAAACTGTACTTTCCAAGTGGTAAGTTTTACTGTGGAGAAATCAAAGTGACAGTCAGTTAGTTTCTGAGAGAGAAAGATCTGCCAGCTTTGTTCCGCTCCCTTGTCCCTAAGGGCAGTTTCCCACGGGGTGCTATTTACTAACCCCTTGAAGAGCTGGAAGTTTGCTTTCTTAAAATTTAGAGTCCTAACTGTGCTTTTCGTGTGCTCCAGTCCATCCTGCTTCCTTCTGCCCACACTAGCTGTGCATTTTCTTGCTTTGTCCGTCTCCTTAGCAGTGGCACCTGTCTGCTAAGGAAGAGACACAGGATGATGTGCAGACTCTTTGGGATGAAGTCAGTGTACTGAGAACAGCAGACCAAGACCCTGAACTTGCACAGGAGGCTACAAATGAAACTCTGGCGGAGCTTAGGGCAGTGGTTAAGGTAAGGGTGTTTTTCTCAGCTGTTGCAGTTGAGAGGGGTTGTTCTTGGTTTTAGATGCTTTAAGTAACCCTTTCATTGCTTTGATATGTATTTTTTTAGAAGTGACTGACAAATAAATGACTGACATGGGCTCAGAGCTATACATTTTCCCCTTTGCTCTTGTTTCTGGTCGTGCTCCACTGGTACGTCAAGCTATTGTGGAAATAAGACTGACCGTTTCAGCACTTTATAGATCAAACTTTGGCCTTTCTTCACTTCTCTGCTTCGCCTCCATTCACAGTTCTGAGGGTTACAGGGAGTAACTGGAAATTATTGTGGGGCAGTTATTGGCATGCAGGGACTTACTGGGAAGTTACTGGGTCATTGGATCCTCTTCCTGAGGAGAGTGGGCTTGGGAGGCTTGCGTTTTAGGCTGTGATTTGAGGCATTGAGTGGCACTGGTGTTGAGGATTGCTTCCTGTAGTGATTAATGATGAGTCTAAGAGGACCTGCAGCATGGCATTTTGCAAACGCTTCACTCTGGGTTCAGCGGGGAGCCAGTATCACTCAGGATTTGTTAAGCCACAGAATGCATTGCAGAGCTGGAAATGGGAGCCTGCAAGGTTTTGGGCAACCACAGCTCCTTGCACATTTGAGCTGACTTAAATACTCCCCTGCAAGTATTAAAGTATGTGAGTTTCAAAGCATAGGAATTATCTAACTGGATCAGAGGAGTCTTGGGCACATTTTCTGTCCCTGGCTGTGAAGACTCATAGTCTTTAGAAAAGATGACAATTTCTATTAAGAAAGACTGTGGGATGACAAAGTAGTCCTGTAGACATTAGGGGGGAGAAAATGCATCAGTCAGCTAGTTACAAGGACAGGCAGGAAGGTTTCCTTTCCCTGATTCCTGTTTATCTCTTGGCCTCAGGGTTTTGTGGCACTTAAAGCATCACCAAGCTGTATTCCCTCTCTGCCAGTTTTCACTGCTCTTGTTTTGCATTTCAGCGCTGGTGGTCTTAATTGTGTGAATCAAGAGGAAGAGTAGCTACTGCCTTAATTCCTGCCCCTCACAGCTCTCTCTTGGGTACCCTGTCTCACTTGCCTCTTCTGTAAATTGAACAGCCCTTTCTCTTTAATTATTTCCATCCCAGCTTTTTCCAGTACTAGCAGACGTTTTTAGCGTCCACCTTTGCAACTTGCCTGTTTCTGCTTTGCCGTAGAGTGGCAGTGACACTGCTTGTCCCACAACAAGGATAGCCTAGGTGGCAAGAGGAGATGATAATAATCCTTTAATCCTGTTGGGTTTTTTGAGGTTTTTTTTTTGTCTTACCACTGTGGTTTTTACTCCATGTTAGGCAGGGGGTTTCAGTGGGCTGGTGGTGTCAAGCTGAGTAGTTTGTTGAATTGGACTCCAGTGATGCCTGCCAGTCAAATTATTCTACCTTGGCATCCTGTCAGCACAGAATATCTGTTGCACAGGCACGTAGCGCTCTGTGCTGCTTCAGGAGCGCCTCATGGTTCTTTTGTCGGGGCTAATTTAAATTGCTTAAATCTGCTAGTGTAAAAGGAACTGTTTTGTTCTGGGCCAGTGCTGTGAACACACTCTCGCCTAAGGGTGAAACACCTCTGGATGGTGTTTCACCTCTTCTGAAGATGGATACTTCTTTTTTTGCTGCCTTGACAACAAAAGAAGCCTAGAGACCAAACACCTAATTCTTGAACAGCTATGGTTGGGAAAGGTGAATTACTGCTTGTCTGTCATTCCACTATTTTTCTCCTCCATGCTGGATTAACAAATACAAACATTGGCTCTAGTCCCTGTCTATGGCTGAGACATGGGTGAATCACCCCTGGAAGTTAAGTTTAATTTGTATTCTTAAGCAAAAATGCAGAGGGACTTCCTTTGACTCAATTCCAACTCTTTTGCAGAAACTCCCTCTGTCATTGCCACCGTTTGTTCTGTGTGGGGCTGCTGAGAGATGAGCCAGCTGTTGATTCTTTGCTAAGATAAGATGTGGTAATTAGTATCTTGTAATAACCTGTCACTCTTTTCAGCTTGTTGTGCAGGAGAGGCTGTCCTTTGACCAAGGTTGTGAGTAACTAATCTTTTTGGTGGGTTTTTGTTTTGTTTTGTTTTGTTTTTTAATCACCCAGTTGCTGACATTCCAGTTCCTTGTGGACTTTGAGAGATAATAGATCAGGGCAGCTAATGAACCAAGTGTACACTAATCACGCCCTCTCCTGAGTTTTTTATATACATTTGCAGACACCTCATTCTCTTGGAGAGTCCTCAATGCCTGCTGTCTTATTCAAATCAGTGGAAGACTGTTACACCTCCTTTACCTACTCCAAGCAACCAGCTGAAATGAGCCAAGATGATCCTGGTCAGCTAGAAAGATTTTCCATCAAGGCCCACCACCGTGAAGCTGTACATCCCTCTGTTCTACTTATGGCAATACCATTTATGCTGGACAACCGTAACAGTACGAATAGATTTGTCAGTAAAATTTAACACAGCAGAAAGCTGAGCAGTCTGTTGCTGTGCTATGGGTCTTGCACTCGCTGTTGGGAATCCTAGAACTGGTGCTGCTTCTTTTCTAGAACAGATGAAAATACTGGTATTTCTGTGGGATGGAGATGTGACGATATTAAATGGCTGAATGCACTGCATTGGTTTGACCTTTGTGCAGCAAAATGATTTTCTAAATGTTTAATGGGGACAAATTAATTGAGGGTTATTTCTCTGTTGATTTTTGTTGTCTTTTCTAGACTTTCTGCTGCTTTCACACAGAAGTCTTTGCTTCTCTTCTCCATACGTTAGCCTGTGTTCATTTCATACTTAGAGTCTCTCAATCTCTCAACTCTAAGGGTCCAAAACATTTTTTTTAACCTTGTAAAGTCCCTGGGTGGGTGTTCACCTTCTGTCTCCCAGATGATGAAAGAATTCACAACACCCATGTGTTGTGAATCTGAGGTGGAATTGACTTGCCAAAGGCAGTGCCTGTTTGTGCCTTAGAACAGAGCTGTCTGACGTCTGTCTGGAGTGAAGGCTCAGTTCTCCAGGCAGAAGCTACTCAATTCATACCTGATTTCCCACCTCTGGGGAGATAGGTGTGAGCACTGGGAGGAGAGGGAGAGAGGTTATATTGTGTCATGTTCATCAAATAGGTATGCGGCAGAAAGTCCTCTTGCCATGACCTGGTAAGATCCAAGTAAAAGGAATTTGAATCTAAACTGGAGCTCTTTAGGAGTTGCCAGTGTAGATCCCATCTTTCTTTCCTGTCTCCCTCCTTATGCAGATGATGAGGAAATGAAGAACACAGACCTTCCTGAGGATCTTGCCGTTGGCCTGTGTGGTGCCAGTGGGCTGACCGACCAAAGGCCCTCTCAGAAACTGTACGTCCCTCCTACCACACTGTCTGCGGTGTTGGCAGCTGCACGCTTAGCCACTTCCACTGACTACTTCCAGTGGCCCCCAAGCCTGAGACAGAAGGTGTGAGAAGAGGGGACAAGCTGGAGCTGGAGGAGCTGCTGAGGAAAGTTGCCCAGAGCAGCAAAGGCTCTCTGTAGGACTGTGGTGTCATTTTATTTTTTTAATTTTTTTGTTGTTGTTCAGAAGTGTTTAATGCCTTGAAAAACTTGACTCTGACATCTCAGATGTGCCCAGTACATGTGATAGATGTTACTTGTACTTTCAGGAAAATAGTTTGGGTTTGTTATGCTGCTGCTACACTAATTTATTGTTCTTTAATGGTTCAGGAGAACACCTACGTGTCACATTGTGTTATATATGCTTGAAGTTTAGGAGAGGGTAACTGGCTGCCTATTCCTCCCTCCTTCAGTGCACAAGTAGTTTTGACATTGTCTGGGGAGATGTTTTTGTTTTTTAACACCATGGATGCTCTACACACGCCTTTCTGTTAGGAGAGATCATTGTATCCCAGCTCAAGCCTCAGTCTGTGTAATGCTGGTAACTTGCAAAAAGAAACCTCCTTCCCCAAGAAAAAGGCTCTCCGATTTTGTTGATGAATTAGGATGCCATATGTATGGAGTGTCAGGAATCCCCTGGGACAGATATAGAATGACATCGATAAACAATCCAGTGAGAGAAAGCTTGACGCTTGGCGTTGGCCGTGTTTATGTAGTTCCTTGCCTGTGGCAAGAAATCCTCTCGGGCTCGAGTTTATTAATGCAGAGAAAAGCTGTGAAAATAGAAGTGCCCTGGTTATGAATGCTGCCATTCAGCTGGTTTGCTGGTGCCTGGACTGTTCCTCGCGTCTTCAGGGCCTTGAAGGGCCACTCTGTGCCCATCTGCAGACATGCCAGACACTTTGCTGCAAACCACCCAGAAGAGCTCGAGATGGGGTTTAAGATTAATACTGGAATGGATAAAAGCCCACCATAAGAAGTTTATTGATTATACTAGATGATATTAAAAGCTTTCTTCCAATGCAAACCATTCTGTGATTCTACAACTGTATTGTTTTAATTCCAGCGTTTAGGGGTGGGTTTGGATGTAAAAGGGCTTGAAAAAATATAGAGAGAGAAAATCTGGGGCTCATTAGGAAACAACCGGATGGAAAGCTAATGAAGGAAGGAGATGGAAGCAGAGAAGGGAGGCGCTATGGCTTGATCGGGGGCTGTACATCCCTGTGGGGAGGTTCAGAGGTTGGGGCTGAGGGGTTGCATCGCACGTGTTCCTCACCTGGTGTAGGGAGGAGGTGAAATGGAGCTGTGCGGGCGATGGAGTGCTTGCCTCCAGCAGCACCCTTCCTGCGGCAGAAAGGCCCCTTAGGTTTCAGGGGGGTGAGAATCGGGTCTGGGATGGAATGTGTGCCCAGGAGCCCCCAGCCCCTCTTCCCTGGGCTGCAGCGGGATGGAGGAGCCGTCACTCTGTCCCTGCTGCTGCTGGGTCACTGCTAGGTGGCGGCCGAGGCCAGCTGTCAGCAGCTCAGCTCCCTTCAGCCTGAAACTCTTTTGGGGATCTGGGAGGGCGAGGCAGGTGAGGAGCTGAAGAGGACCCTGCTTGGAAGCCAGAATCCTCTGCCAGGCTGGGGCTGCCTCTGTCCCCACTCCCTGCCTGGGGCACGCTGGCTCCCACAGCTGCCTGGAGGAGTGATGGGGGGGCTTTGTGTCCCACCACCGCTTTGTGAGGCTGTCTCAGGGAACTGGGGATGGGGAGAAGTTATGGTGGCATGGACATTGTGCAGAAAGGGAGCAGACAAGTTTGTGGGAAGGAACCAGCAAGCGTAAAGCAGCATCATGGCATCCCCTGGGGCTTGGGAGCTCCCTCACCTGCCGGTTTTTGGAGGGAGGTAGGGAGGGAGCATACTCTGGGCTATTACGACTGTGCATCACCCTTCGTGCACACTCTCCCTGGGTACCAACTGGAGGCAGGGCACACGGATTTCTTGATGCTTAACTGCTCAGGATATTTATTTTCCTGTGAGTTTTTTGCCATTCATGTGCCTGGTTAGTTTTCCATACCCTTTCCCTCAAGATAAAAAGTGTGTGAAGAACTGAGCCTTAACCCTGAGCCAGGACACACACACATCCCCCCCCAACACTTGGGGTACAGAAAAGCCACCGGGAGCTGCTCCAGGGTGACCTAGGCTGATCTTCCCAGCTGTGCTGTGGCATCTCCCTTCCCAGAGCAGCTCAGGTCACGTTTCTCATGCCTGGCAGGTCCTTGTTTGTACATTTGTTGCCTAAGGCAGTGGAAAACGAGAAAGACACCTCTGGGACTGGAAAGCAATGCCGTATTCATGTCCCTGCTCCAGGGCATCGCTGCGCTGGTGCCAGGTGGTGGGGAAGGAGAGGTGGCTGTGCCAGGGCCACACGCTGCAGCACTGGGGTAAAGCCGTGAAGTTTGGGGGAGACCAAACCCCACAGAGGTGTCTGATGAAAAGGAAGAAGGTGTTCCACCCTGTGACAACCCTGTCTCTGCAGGTGGGAGGTCTCTGGAGGGGCAAGGGACCCTCTTTACTTTTTGAGGAGCTCCTCCATGGAGCATCTTCATGGGGTGCTGGGGGCTCTTTCACTGGAGGGGGGTTCCCCTCGTCCTGTGGTGTGTGTGTAAAGGGGTCCTTCTTCTCTGAAGGAGAGCAGCTTGGGGTGGAGCTGCTTTCCTCTCCTTTGTCCCCAGCTGCCACCTTCCCCATAGCTGTGGGGCGGCCGTGCTGCTGGCAGAGGTTATTGACTGGGAGTCCCTGGGGGAGAGGACCAGAACGTTTAGAGCAAATTAAAAATGGAAAGGCGACGCAGCTCTGCAGCTCTACCTAAAAGCCGGGGTTAAACCAAACACCAGCGAGGTGTGTGCGCTCCGGGGACTTGCTAATGGACCGGGGCAACGTGTGGGGTCTGGGGTCAGCCCTGCCAGGTGGATGGAGCTGGGGCGGGCAGCTCTCCTCCCCGCTGGGCTGGTGGGAAGCGGGTGCTGGCATTTTGGTGATGGGGAAGCTTAGGGGTCCCCTCCGCTGGGGGCCACACACAGGAGAGCAAGCTGGACCTGGACTAGATGAAGAAGGACCTCAGTGCCCCCCAACAGCCCCCAGGTGCGAGTGGGTATGGGAAAGGGGAGGAGTGATGCTCTGGGCAGAGATATTTTTTGGTGGTGGTGGGGGAGGTGGGACAACAACTGTTACAGAAGAGTTTCTTGTGGTGCCTGTGAGCAGCTGCCTGGCTGTGTCAGTAATCGGGTGCTTTGAGTTTTAAACGGGCTGTCAGGAAGCATTTGGCTGGTGGGGAGGAGGCTGGACAATGACAGCTCACTTGGGATGAACAAAGTGCCGTGGAAGTGACCAAACACCTCCCTCTTGGCACCCTGGTGTGCAGCCGGGCTTGGCAGGAGCTGAGGTTGGGGTACCCGGGCTGCATGTCGGGGACACGGCAGGTCCCAGGCTGGCCCCTGCAGTGGCTGCTGCACGGATGGTGCTATCTCAGCGTGGTTGAAATTTTCCAGATCAATGCATCAGCCCATCCCCTCCCCACCCCCTCTGCACTTTTGAGTTGACCTGTGCTTTGCAAAGTGGGGTTCAATTCAGTTATTTGGGCTTGAAAACCAAAATTGAGTACTTCTGACCCCAAAAACCTTTCTCTTTTTATTTTTAGGTGTTTTTTCAGATGGAAATGGAGTGTTTTCATGTTTTAGGGAGGATAAAAGTGCACTCAACCCTCCATCAGATTGCTTCACTTGACCCACAAGTAAATGCTTTTTTTTCCTCTGACCTGGAAGAATTTCTTTTTCTTTCCATTTGGCAAGAAAAAGGAAAAAGCCAATTCTCAGTACAGGTCACTGCTAAAACAAGGTCTGGAGCTGGAGCTAGCTTTTCAGCCCAAGCACTGTGCCAAAACCCATCAGTTCTTCCCACTGTTCCCAAGCCCATGCACCGGTCCCTGGAGTGGCTCCCTTTTTCTTGCAGTAAAAAAACCCTGATTTCCCCTGCATTCTGCTGGGAGCAAACAACAGTAGGCGGGAGAGCAGCCTGTAGCTGCTGGGTTTTGAATGATCACAGTCTGGGATGGTGCTTTTGCCGTGGTGGCTTTTCAGAGGGCGACTTAGCAGCCATCCCTGTGGCGGTTTGTGCAAGCTCAACCCGGCTTCGTCCCTGCGAAAGCCCGTTTGGGTTGGGTTTGGGGGAGATGCTGAGATATTCCTGCTTGAGGGAAGGAGGATGAAGGAGGCCTGGGGGTAGCAGCGCTGCTGGAGCATCCTTCAGGTGGGACATGTGGTCAGCCCTGCCTTTTAAGTTAAGCAAGGGTTGTGCTCTGGGGCAGATGGGGCTTGGTGCCAGCTGTGAAGGTCTGTGTACACCCCGTCCTGCAGAAATAGGGGCTGTGGGTGCCCTGCTGAGCACCCGCCTGCTTCCGAGTGAGTTCTTCCTGGCTCCAGCTCGGACTCGGATGCTTGGATGCCGTTTCCAGCATCAACAGCACCGCTCCAAGTGCAGCACCTGAAGGAGAGGGAGAAGGAGGGTCTTCATGCGATGCCTCGAGTTCGCAGGCAGGGAGAGGAAGGGATGAGCAGCGCATGGTGTGGGCTGCTCTGCAGCCAAAGTTTAGGGTAGTAGAAGTACAAACCCAGGGGGACCAGTTGGAATTGGGGCTGTTGCCTGTGAAACCCTTCACTGGTGGGAGGAGACTGGGGCGGGTGGGGGGGGAGATGGGCTCTTTCCTGTTGAGATGGGTTGGCAATGCAAGCGAGGAGGGCCTGGGACGAACGAGGTTTCCCCCCATCTCCTGCCATCCTCGCCCTGTGTGTGGGCTCCCACCCCTCCCTTCTGCCAGGAGGTTTCTTTTCTGGTTCAGCTCTTCCAAGGCAGAAGCTGATTGCAGAGGGGTTGCGATCTCACTTGTGCTTTTAATCCCACTGCTGTCAAGCTCCATTAGGAGGTTTGGCATCATCTCGCTACCTCTGGGGCCGGGCTGCTGCTTGCCCAGCCTGAAATGAGGACAAGCCTGGGCTACGCTGGAGCGGGCAGGGGCTGGGGATGCTTTAGAGGCCGTCGCCACCCCTACCGCCCTCCCATCAAGAGGGCTGAAAGGAGGTGTGAGACCAGCTCACTTTGGTGGCCTGGTGGCTTTGGGAGCAGGATGGAGAGGAGCTGGGGTGGCAGCAAGTGCTCTTCTCCATGCCAGGAGTGCGGCTGCGTTTCGGTAACCCGCTCCTGACCTCCCCCTGCTCCTCTTGCAGCACGTGTGGCCGTGTTCACGTTGCTGGGCATCCATCCCCATGCTGCCCCAAGCAGCTCCCAGCTCTGCAGCCAGAGGAAAAGCGGCCAGAGGAGGTGATTGTGGGAAGGAGAGCTAATGGGTCAGAAACTGGGGCTGAGCCTCCTTCTCCGCCTTGTGAAATGGGCTGCACGACTCGGCAACGGGGAGGGGAAGGTGCTGCCGGCTCGTCCCTGCCCTGTGAGCACCTCCTGGGATTTCCAGGGTGCCGGCACTCCGGGCACACGTGCTGCAGGGAAGGCTGAGGGCTGCCCTAGGAGCATCCCGGCTCATCATTGCTCTCCTGAGCTTGTTCCCAGCAGTTTTACAGTCCCGTCCGCCCACGGGCTTGCAGCCACCTGGGAAGGAGCTGACATATGACGAGAGCATGAAGAAGGGCAGGAAAGATGTGAACACAGAGAGCCAGAGCCCTAAAGGCGCCTGGGGACTCTCTGGGTGGTCACTGGGGTAATGTCTCTATTTTCTCTGCCTGAGGAGAGCAGAGCCAGGCTCATCTGCCCATGGCCAGGAGCAACCAGCACCAGGCTTTGGCAGGCTCTGCTGTGTTGATTACGGCCGGAGCGTGGTTTTGAAAGGCAGCCAGGGAGTCTGGGGAGTGCTCTGCTGCAAAAAGAAAGGGGAGAAAATCTTCCAGGGGCTGCCTCCACAAGTTGGAGGTCTTCAAACCTGCCCTGTGCTGGGGCTTAGGGATGCTGGTGCTGGTCGGGGTGAGGTTAGCACCTCTGCACTCCCTCCCCCTTGCTGGTGGCTCCTGAGCTTTTCCCTGGCCAGCACAGGAGCCTACTTTCATCCCTATGGGTTTGCCCTGTGCTGCTGTGTCGCATGGATGGCCCAAGGCTGATCCCTGGGAGGATGCTCCGACTGAACCTCTGAGCTTGTGCTGCCATGAGCCTGGAGAAGTGGTCAGCGTATACGTGGTAAGGAGTTGATTTTCTGCTCTGTCTGTCCTTCCTCCCCGCTCCCCTGAATATCACCCAAACTCCCCCTGGGACCACAAGGCTCGTCCCCACACCTGGCATTGGCTCTGCTTGGAGCTGCCTGAACCGCAGGTCCCACAGGGCATGTTTTCCCTATGAACTCTGTGCTGTGGCCGTGCCCGTGGTGATCGATGGACCTCTGCCAAGCCAAGCAGGGCTGCAGCTCGGCAGGCGGAGAGACCCCTCAGCTGATCGATGCACCATGCTGCCCATAGAAGTCCCCTGCTTGAACTGGCATCACGTCCCTGTGGCCCCTCTCCCCTAACCAAGGCTCTGCCATAGGCACTCGAGCAGGGCGAAACCTCCAAGGGTTTATTTTCCTTGCTGGAGAGCCCCTGGATCGCTCCTTCCCGGCGCCGGGATAAAGCTGCTTGACTGCATCAAATATTTAGGCTTCGTGTTTGTGGGAGGGCATGAGGAAAGATGTGGCTCAAAGCAGCGACGCTTTCCCCCTGGCACCCCCGTGTTGGCCAGGGAAAATCCTGCCTCCCTGTGGGCACTCTGTGTGTGTGTGTGGAAATCAACAGAGGTTTTTCAATTTCTCCAAGCTTTCCATGGGTGTTGCCATTCTCAGAGCCATCCCAGTGGATGCAACTGGTGATTTTGCCCCAAACCTTTTCCCACCTTTTCCCACCTTTTTAGCCCAAACTTGCCCAGACCCCCTGCGAGGGAGCCTTGCTCCCGTTGCACGGCTCCCACTGTGCCTCCTGGGGGGATTGAACCTGGAGGGATGTCTTTACCCAACTTAGGGCAAAGGTTCCGATTTGGGGCTGAAAATGTGACATGGGACTTCTTCACTGTATCTTGACTATCTTGGGATAAGGTAAAGAAAATCCACAAAGCAGGGCTTAGGAGCCCATGGATAAAGCCCCACGTTGCACATTTGCCACTAAACAAGGAAAACAACTAAGGCAGATGGTGAGCAGCCAGTGGCTCCTTAACCAGGCACTTAAAAATCGCAGCACGGGGCAAGAAAACAAAAATAAAATCTCCCGGCTGCTCCAAATGTGACTTTTGAGTGGCTCATAAATCAGAAAAAGCATCCCTGGCCCGGAGCTGGGAGCGCCTCCCCTGCGAATAGCGGGCAGCCGGGATGCTTTCCGGGAGCTTTGCTTTGCACGTGCCGCTGCCGCCGGCTGCGAGGGCCCCTTGGCACCGGGGATGTGCAAGGCTTGTGCTCCCCGAGGGCTGCAGGGATTTCCTCTTCAAGTGCCTCCTCTAGGCGCCCCCCCTCTGCCCCGGGTTCTCCCACTGCTTCCCATGCCCCCGGGATGGGGGTACTCAGCCAGCTCAAGGTGGGGGGAAGTCAAAGTGGGTCTTGCTCCCGGGCTGGTGCTCGGGGAATGCGATGGGTTAATACTACGCTGCTGCCTAATTGTGGTGAAAAGCTGTAAACCCCCACCCGTGGAGGGGAGGGGGAATGTCCATTGCATTGCTGGATGTAAAATACACAAGGGCTGAGCTTTAATGACATTTCTCTTTGGGAAGGAGACAGCATAACTCTCCCTTAACGACGTTACCCGAGGCTCTTTCTGCCTCTCTTCCAGAGCAGAGATGGATGCCACCGCGGCGGGCAGCCCTGTGTGTCCCCATGTGTCTCCTGGGCAGCCCTAGCTCTCACCACCATCCAGGTTGGAGCTCCCAGGCTGTCTCATGTGACGGGGAAGGATCCTTTTTTCTGGGAATGCGACCTCCTTTGACCAGCTCCCAGGGGAAAGCAACCATCTGCCCCATTAAATGGGTGTGCAGGCATCATGCCAGGTCTCTCCTCCAGCCCACTGGGATGGGGGGGGTTCTCTGCAGTCCCTTAAACAGATCAGATTTGGGGATGTGCAGCCGTGCAGGGACCTCCTGTGACAATGATGGATGGACACGTGTGGTACCTGGGTGGCACGGTGGGCGCATCCCCGGCCACATTGCTTGGATAATGAGGAGAGATCGGGGTTGCTGGGCTGCTCCAGCTGACTGTTTCTTGTGCGATGGGCTTGGGTTTGTTTTCCAGTGCTTGTGCAGGCAAAATCGAACCCACCGAGGTGTATAATGACTAATCCACATCTGGCCGGAGTGTGCTGCGGAGGGGAAAGCTGTGCATTAACTCTGCACTCCCTGGGGAGCTGGCAGGCTCGGGAGGCTGCCGGGAGGTGCTCCCAGGGCCACCCCGGGAAGGAAGGAAGAAGGTGAAGTGAGGGGATCAGAGCATGGCATGGAGGTGCTGTAACCAGCCCCATGCATGCTCCTGTTCCCTACACAGGGGAGCTGAAGGTTACCCTGGCTGACTCCTGAGGTCCTTCCCATGTGTTGACCCCCCCGTTTTACAGCCCAGCAGCCCTGCTGTCTGGAACACACAAGGCAGGAAGATAATTTCAAACCCATGAGGAGCAGGCTGGACGCTGGCAGGGATGACATTTTGCACTGTCAGGCTTTTTCTGATTGATACAGCCGCCCGGGGCTCGCTAAAAATGAAAATAAAAGCAAGATCCAGCGTTGAAGAAAATAAATTTCCATGCCAGCAGCTGCGGGTTCAGCTCCTGAGCATCCTCCGGCATCAGCGTTTCGGGCCAGCGGAAACGTTTACCTGAACAGGAAGGGAATTATCGATGTGCTGAGGTGCCCCAGCGTAAGGTGTAATAATACAAGGGCACCCACAAGCCCTGGGCTTCTCTGCAGCGTGTGTGTGTGTGTGTGTGTGTGTGTGCTCGGACAGGGAAGCCTTGCAGGGTTTGTGTGTGCGGGTGTTGCTAGAGAAGGACCTAAGCAAGGATTCGCAGCGTGGTTGAGCTGAACACTCATCCCAACAAATAAAGGAGCGACAGATCAGTGTGCGGTACTGGAGCCTGTGGGCTTAGATTTTTTTTTTTTTTTTACAAGATAAGAGAACCAGAAGGGAATAAAAGCATTTTACAGTTTTGTTTTAAAACTAGTCAGTAAAATCCTTTTCAGCACCAGGAAGAGGGAATCCCATAAAAGTCACATGAGGTTCCTGGCTGAGATGGGTTCAGCTGCAATATGAGTTTTGAAGTCGATGGTGCACGGGGGTACCGCCATGTCTGAGGGCTGAGGAAGGGGAGATTTTGGCAGGTTTATGATCCCTGTGTTGCCAGGGCACCTGAGCAGGCTGAGCTGTGCTGAGTCGCGTGCGGTGCCCCAGAGGCAGCAGATACGGAGATGCTGGCCAGGCAAGGATGCTTTGCAGCTGCTTTGTGTTTCCTTCCCCCTAAAGAAACCGAGATAAGAACTTGCAAAGTATTTTGGATCAAGCTGCTGCTTGGTTTACCAGCAGTACTAACCCCAAGTACTCCAAACTTGCCAGTTGGGCTTCTTGAGCCATGTGTTTTATTTAAAACCACATTGACCGATAAGAACAACTTTTGGTTTAATTTTCTTCCCGGCTGCAGAGCACCTGGTGCTCCTCTTTCCACGCTTTTCCCAGCTACTGCCAAGGTGGGTATCCCACTTTTTATGTTCTGTTTGGTCACCCACGTGTTGCTTTAAAAAAAAATGAATAGATGACATGGAATGTGGCTTGGGGGGGGGGGGGGGAGGGAAATGAGACTGGCAGCAAAATCACACAAGCTGCTAAACCTGCTTGCCCGAGTGATGCTGTTTCACATCTGCTTTGTCTTCTACAGTGCTCGCCTGCTTCGGGCCAGAGCCACAGGGGTGATGGAGCACCTTGATGTGGATCTGGGCAATCTCAGGCCATCAGTAGCCAAGTGACTCCTTAATCCCAAAGAAACTCTTTTCCACGTCCATCTGTGGAAACAGCAAAATGTCAGTTCCTGCATTAGCCATAATAATGCCTCCCGTGGCCCTGGCAGTGCTTTCTGATGGGAGAAGCAGCTCTCCCTGCATCCTGGGCTGTCATCACCTCCCCGCATCCTGCCCAGAGCAGCCCAGGAAATTACTTTCTCACTTCTGGCCTCCTCCTCCTCCTCCTCTGTGCTCGCCTGGATGTCTCTAATTCGCATCCCCGTGGCAGCTCTGAAGCCCAGCTAAGGGAAAATGCTACTACCCTCCGCAGAAATACTCCGTGTGCTCGTTTTTCTTGCCCTCTGATGTGTCGGGCTTGGAAATGCGGATTTCTTTATTGGCAGGGGAATAGGGAAGCTTCCCCCCTGGCCGGGGCTGCGTGGCACACATGCACACCAGCACCCAGCCCTGCACCCACAGCCGGCAGCCTCTTAGCTCCTGCAGCACGGAGGGTAAGTGCTGTGACAGGATCCACTTATCTCGCCTTCGCATTTCATAATTCATACTGCCCTTCTGCTAAAGGCGCAAAGCCGTTCGCATCCAAACGAGTGTTTATTCCCTCCCGGCTCAGCTCTGCCGCTGGATCCTGGGGAGGAATCGGTGGGTCGGGCTGCTGCCCCCAGCAGCGGGCAGCCATGAGGGCTGGGCTGGGATAACGGGGAGAGCAATCCGTGGCCAACGGGATGCCCTGACAGACGGCGGGGGTGATGGAGAAGAAGGTGAGTGGTGTTTTCTCCCCAGCTTTAGAGCTTGCTCTACCGGGAAGAAAAGTATTGGCGGTGTCCCTTACTTAAAAATGGGGAAACTGAGGCACAGGAGGATTCAACTGAGTCGCTGTAGCGGGGGTCTTGCGTTCATTCCACCGAGCTGTGCTGCCTTGCAGTGGGGTCTCCTGCCCCGTAGAGAGCGAAATGGGAGAGAAGCACATTCTCCTTGCACAGCAATCCCCACGCTGGCAGCGCTCGGCTGGTGGTGCAAGGCATGAGATTGGATTATCGCTGCCGTAGCTGGCAGAGGCAAGCAGCTCTCTGCTTCCAAAGGCAATGCCAGCTGCAAGCTGCACCTTCTCCAGCTTAAACTCTTGGTTTGGGGCTTCAAAGCTTCCCCGGTGGCTGGCAGCATGTGTTGGGGGCAACAACTTTCTGTGTGGGCTGTGATTGTGGCTCCCCAGTGTCAGAGTGTGCTTGGGGCACCACAGCGATGGGCTGAGCTCCCAGCAGAGCTGGCAGCGCCGCAGTGGGAACCGATGTACGCTAAAGGTTGGCTCTGTTTTACGGGGAGTCATGGGGTGAGGGGTAATCTTGTCTGGAAAACACCGGGTAGGATTGGCATCCTCCTCACTACCCCGCTCATCCTTCTTGCCATGGTGTCATGGGTTTTTCTCCTGGCTTTTCTCTTCGCAGCACCAGATCCCTGCCTGTGCTGGCAGCCAGAAGGGTGTCCTTACCTGGGGCGTGGGAGGAAGGACCAAGCTGGACCCTCCAGACCTTCGGGATGGGGACCAGTGGGTGGGGGTGGCAACACCAGGGACATTGGTGGGGCTGAAGGTGCTCAGGGGGCTGCAGGGGTAGATTTGGGGTGCCTGAGGGTGCTGTGGGACCCAGGCTGGGGGACGTTGCAGGTTTCATAGCACCCGAGGGGCTTCAGTGCTTGGGGTTGGGGGTGCCTC
>JAOTQQ010000004.1:1873406-1975547 GCA_026546715.1 Gallinago undulata
GGTTGCCCAGTCAGTGCCATGGGCAATTTTTATGTCTTAAAGATGCTTTTTTCCTCAATATATTTATTAACAGTATAACAAAAGTCAGAAGGGGCAGGGCCCATCCTGCCCCCCCCCCCGAGATGGTGGTGCTTAAGCAAGCTTATCTGCAAGGGTAAACCAAAGCAGCGGTTTTTAACTCCTCCAAAAATCAGTGTTGGCAGGGCCTGGGACAGGCAGCAGGTTCAGCTCCCTGCTTACCCCCGCAGATCCCTTAATTACAAGTTTAAAGGTTTCAAAGTGACCTGGGCAAGAAACCCAGAGGGGAGTGCTGGGGCTAGAGGGGGGCTGCTGGGGGGGCTATCGGCTGGATGCAGCCCCCACATCCTCTTGCATCCCACGTTGCCATCACTCTCTGCGTGAACTTTCATTTGGGTTTAGCTCATCTGGGAGGGTCTCTTTGTTTCTGGTCGTCCCCCCCAGCTCGGCTTGTCCCCTTGCGCCTTGCAGCACAGAGCATCCAACACACAATGAGTTTGCTGGGTCTCAGCCCTCTCCGTGCACCCATCCTGCCCCGTGACTGGGGGCTGCGTGCTACTCCTGTCCTCCTCCTCCTCCTCCCCTCGCTGAGGTTTGCAACTGTGGGTTAATCCACCCGAATCCCACCGGGCTGAGCCTGCGCGGGGCAGGACGCAGCCACCCAGGAGCTGCCCTGTTGTTTGCT
Source organism: Gallinago undulata (assembly GCA_026546715.1). Classification (NCBI taxonomy): domain Eukaryota; kingdom Metazoa; phylum Chordata; class Aves; order Charadriiformes; family Scolopacidae; genus Gallinago; species Gallinago undulata. The sequence goes on from JAOTQQ010000004.1 coordinate 1,874,110, forward strand.
GCTGTAATCTGTTTTGAAAAGGCAGCCCCTGATGCTGTTTTTTTCCAATTAGGCCCTGGGAGATGATTCTGGTAAGGCAGCGGCTGGGCTAATTTACCAGGCAGACATTTCATTGAATTAGCCTGTGAGCTACAGAGCGAAACCGGGAGAGCAGAGCCCCGGCTGGGGCAGGACTTGTTGGCCAGGTTCAGCACGATGCTCGGCGTGGCAAATAGCCCTGCTCTGCCCGAGCCCAAAACCTGCTCCTGAGCTCTGGTGTTCGTGGTTGACCCTTGTTGGGTGGGCGGGCGGGCGAGCTTGGGGCTGGTGGGATGCACCAGGAGAGGAAGGACAGGAGTCTCTCCGCCAGGCTGAGAGCGCTGGTGGCTGGCAAAAAACCCTCACCATCAACTTGCAAAGTGTGCAAATCTCCCGTGGACGTCATTGAAGGAGAATAAATATAGAAGCCTGCGATGCCGCTCGTTCCCTGAGTCGCTTTTCAGGCCATAACTTTGCGCTGCGAGGTGACATCAATTAAAGAAAACGTATCTCTGCAGCAAGCGGCTTCGTACGGCTGCCCGGAGGAGTTCGATACGGCCGGGGACCCTCCCTCCCTCCCCCCTGCTCCCATCCCCACAGGGGACAGCATGACACCAGTGCCTTGTGTCTCTAATCACTTCCCAAAAGCGGGCGAGGGGCAGGGAGGGGGGTAATGCAGCCCTGCTGGTACAAATCCTGATTTTATTCAGCAATGGTTTGGGTGCTGGAGGGTCTCTGCGCCCACCAACGGAGGGTTGTAGCCCCCTCTCCTGAGCTGCCCAGGAGCAGGCGAGCGATGACCACCAATGCCTCTGCTCAGCGTGGGATATTTAAATATTTAAACAACCCTCAGCTCCCTTTTTGAGCCAGAAGGAGGAACGGGGCTGCGCCCCAGGGAGTTTGGCTTTGCAAGATGTGCATCCCCCTGCATCCCGCCCTGCTGTGGGGGCAGGAGTCATGCCTGGGGATCTGCTCACAGAGCAGCCCGAGGCTTTTAGGGGGACCCCTAAAAATGTACAGCCTTTTGTCAGTGTGGGGTGGTGGGGCCGTGCGGTACCCGAGCCCGCAGGGAGCTGAACCAGTGGAGCCCAAAATGCCCCTTTCCCGGCAGGTTGGGATGCGCTTGTCGGGGGCGGATGGAAAATGGACACGGGCTGATCCCCGGTGGCAGGGATGTGGCTGCTGGGGCTGCTGTGTGGCCTGTCCAAGGGCTGGAAAAGCCTGTTGTCATTGTCCTGCTCCTTTCTGGGCACGTTTACCTTACCCAAGACCCCAGTTACTCCTGGGATTGGGGCTCTCGCCCCTTTCCGTGGGAGGTGTTACATCCCCTTCTGCATCCCTGCAGAAGAGAGCTGTGGGTTAGAGAAGGCTGTTTTATAGGCACAAACTATTTATAGGCACATACTGGGTAGGAAATGAACCCCTAGGCTGCCGGTGAGCAGGATTTGGCAGGGAGGAAACTTCCTCCTCTCTGAAAGCATCACCTCTGAAGAGATGAGGAAAGGCAACACTTCTGCTTCGTTTTAATTTTTTGCCTTTTTTTTTTTTTCAGTATTCTCTATTTTAATAAGTGGGAGACTGGCTCTTGAGGGGGGCCGGTGAAACACTGATCCCAGCAGCTCCAGAAACAGGAATGCTGGAGGTGGGGCACGGGGGGGCCCAGCTGTCCTCCAGGCAGCGCTGATTGGGCTTGGAGGTGACCAAAGGGTCCCCAGGGTTGGTCCCTCCCCGCTCGGGGTCATTCTCTGAGGCTGCCTGCTTGCTCCAAACCTCAGTCTAATTGGATGCTGCTCTCTGAGCTCTAAATCAAATCACGGCTCCCATGAAATGAAGTTTTCTGGACGTGAATGGCCGCCTGCATCATCCATCACCGCCCGGCTCACGGTGCGTCCCTCTTGGGGGTTGTCGAAGGTCAGCGTTTGTCTTTTCCAGCCACCTGCTGGCAGCTTTTCCCTATCAAGGATGACACATGGCGAGGTGATAATTCCATTGAAGGAATGTCCCCCTGTGTGTCCCCCTGCCGTCCCTGGTGCCCCTCGCTCTTTGACAATGTTTTGGGGTGCAGTTTGGTAACAGGGTGCGGGAGCCGAGCGTGCTGGTCTCTATTATTAGCTCTGTGTTGGGTCCCCTGATGGATGGAGGTATTAGCTGGGTATGGACCTATTGATTTCTCAGGGATGATTTTTTTCTCCTTTGTTTCGTGTGTGAGAGCGGCTCGAGGAGGAAATCCGATGTGTGCCTGACTTTTGGCTTCGTACGGGAACTTCCCAAGAGCTGAAAATCAATTTGTGGCTGGCAGGGTCCTGCAAATCACTGCAGCGGAGTTAGGAGGGAGGGGATTTTTGGAAGGGGGGGGGGGGGGGTGTTCCCCATGGTGCCTACCAGCACATGCAGCAGCAAGGGGCGGGGGAAGACTTGGGCAGGTCTCATCTGGAAGCTGCCACTTCCCCTCACCAATTAGGGCCTCATGGCAAGTGGGTAATTAGATCTCCTTGGCTGGCATTTGGGCCCTATCAATTAGCCTTGCTCTGGACGAGGCACGGAGGGACGTGGGGACCAGTAATGAAAAGTGTTTGCACTGGGCATCGCCAGAGGGTGGGGGTGACGGGGGCAATGGGTGCAGGATGGCTCCTGCACCCGCTTCTTGGGTGCATCTCGCCCACTTTTGCTGAAATAGCAGGTTTCGGGTGTAGGATCCTGGTGCTTTGGGTTTACCCACCTTCACAGCACCCACCTTTCCTGATGGTCTCCCTAAAAGCCTATTTAGCTCCCTATTTAGCCCCGCTGCGGGAACAGAGGTGGCATCAGCAGGGGTGGGGGACACTGGGCAGCCCCCTTGGGCAGAGGGGAAGAATTGACAGTGGTTTTTTTTCTCCTTGTCCTCCCTTCCAGGGCTGCTGGCATCTCCCTGTGGCCATGCGGTGCTGCCTGTCCCAGCCGGCCACACTGGGGCTGGTGTGACCGTGACCCCCTGCCTGTCCTTTTCTGGGTAGGTGCCTGTGGGATGGTGGGGGGGACGCTGGAGTTCGCCTGCCCCAGAGAGGGGATGGAAGAGAGAGCTCCTTTGCCAGCAGCATGTAAAACATTGTCCGCTTGCGAGATGATGCATCCGTCTCCTCCATAATTAATTTTAAAGAGGAAAAGGCCGAGTGCTGACTAAGCCAGGCCTTCACCCTGCAAAGCTGCGTGATTCACCAGCCACCGATAGCACTGCCTTTTCCTGCAGAGCATTTCTCCAAGCTTGGGAAGTGCTTCCATTCCCTCCTCCAAATTTAAAAAAAAAAAAAAAAACATAATAATAAATAATTACCATCATCATCATCACCGTCTGCAGGACCCAAAATGCTTTTTGTACCACGGAAGCTACTGGGGCACAGGCGTGTGCTGAGCCCCATCCCTGTGGGATGGAGGACGTGGAGCAGGGCTTCCCGCAGGTCCCAAAGCAAGGCAAATTCTCGGGAAGCGGGGAAACACGCGGGAAGGGTGCTGGTGGGACACAGCTAACCTCTCCCTCTGCTCTTTCCAGGTCCAACGCCTCCGTCACTGAACGTAAGTAAGTAGCCCCCGGGTCCCATGGCACAGGGATGGCGGCGGGGGCTGCTTGGCTCATGCCAAGCCCCTGTTAGACCCACCGGTGCCCAGCAGGCAGCTGGGGTGCATTTTTTGGGGCTCAGACTGCCAGAGTTGCGGAGTTCAAAGGCTCCACTTTGGCTTTTCCTGGTGGAAACCCAGATTTGTTTATATGTTTTGAAGCAGAAGCTGCATTTTCTGCCGGGAGGGTGGAAATCGGCCCTTTTGGCTCAGCAAGGGGGGAGGCTGCGTGAGAGGACTATGGGGTTGTTTCCCAAAGACCCCAAGGCAGAGGCAGCGATGGCAGCGAGGGGACGTGGTGCTGCATCAGAGGTGTCCTCTCGCTGAGAGGAGGAGAATGACACTGAGTGATAGTTTTCCAGTTGGGGAGGGAGGAACAGGGGTGTGATATTTTGGGACATCTCGTGGGTGTCACATCTGTAATGTGACAACGAAGCCATGGTAGGTGACTTCCATGTCCCGAGTGATGCTTGTCCCTGCCTTTCAGAGTTTGATGGAGAATCGGTCGGATGACAGCGGGAACTGTTGTTATCACCGGGGGAATCCTAGCGACGGTGATCCTACTGTGCATCGTTGCCGTGCTCTGCTACTGTAGGCTACAGGTGAGCACCGTGGTTGTCCCCCATCTTGCCTTGAACCCTGGCAGCACTGCTCCTCCTTGGGCTGAACTGCGGGCACAGGAGGGGGTTATGAAGGGGGTTTCTTGCCTGTGATGGACAGGGAGTTGAAACCCCCTTTTCCCCTCAGGACTGCAGAGATACATCTTTTCCTCCTCCTGGCACAGGGCGGGGGCACTTCCCTAAGGCTTTTGAGGCTCTGCAGCAGTTGCTAATATAGGTGTAGGCTCGGCTGGGTCTGTAGTACCAGATGGAGATTTTTATTCTTTCTTCCCCCCCCCCCACCCCTGTAAATTAAACAAGGAGGCTTTCAACGACAGCTCGCTGCAGCCTCCTGCTCTTTAAAAGTTAATGTGGAGGCTGTGCCGTGCGGCAGCGCTTGTGTGCTGGAAAGCACAGCCGGTTACTTGGAGGACTTTCCAACTGGCAAGGGCAACATCCCTTCCCCTTTGCAAAACCCTCGCTGGGAGCCGGGGGGAGGGATGAGTTCCCCCGGCAGCTGCCTCCTGCAGCACACCTCAGGTCCAGGTCTTGTCCAGCTTCTGCTGCTTTGCGGGACCCAGGTACCCACGGAGTGGGGCAGGGAGGGTTTCCCAGGCAGGGGGACGAGGGGAGCAGCGATGTAGCTGCCCCGCTTCCCCCAAAGCAACCCCTTCCCCTTTTCGCGCAGTACTACTGCTGCAAGAAAGATGCCTCCGATGAGGAAGAGGAGGAGGAGGAGGAGGAGGAAGAGGAGGAAGAGCCCGACCTTCCCGCACACTCGCACCTGGGCACCTGCAACGCCTGCAGCTCCCGCACGGTGGATGGCCAGGGCAGCCCCCCGCCCCCCCACAGCGAGCTCAACCAGCACGGGGCTCACAACTACTGCCCGACCTGCTCCCCCTACGCCTCCCCTTTTTACATCCGGACTGCCGACATGGTGCGCAACGGCGGGGAGAGGGTGGCCTACACCCCCGCGTGCTACAAGGAGATGGGGCCGCCCATCAGCATGGCCACCTTGCAAAGCTACCCGGTGAGCCGCCACGGCCTCCTCCGCGAGAGCTTCCCCAACCCGCGGGCTATCAGCACGGAGGTGTAGTCACCATTGCCACTCGCACAGGGTGCCCCCCCCCCCCCGCCGGCGCCTGCTCGAGGGAAGGGGCTTTTTCACTTGTCTTTTGCGGGGTGGTGGGGTGAGGGGTCCCGCAGAGAGGACCCCTGTCAGCCCAGCCCCCAGACCAGCACGGTCCTCCTGCTGAACCGCCCGGCACGGCTGAGCTTTACGGGCGAGAAGACGAAGAGAGACCTCCAAGGGCGATGTTAAACCGGCCACCTCCGAACCCATCGTAAGTGTCATTATTATTATTATTACTATTATTCTACTCTGCCTCCTGAAGGGACTTGTCTTAACGAGGGCTATGTACAGTACAACCTAATTTAATTACCCCAGGCTCCCCCCACGCAGCCACCCGAGGTGGGTCACGGAGGGATGCGTGACCAACCCACCAGCTGCCACCCCCCCACTAACCACCTCCGGCAAATCCCACCGCTGAGCTGGGAACGGCCGCGCTCCTCGGCGGTGGGAAAGCAAAGAAGGGAAGATCCAGATGGTCCCACTCCCCTCGCATCATGTTAGTTGCCGCCAGCAGTTCGCTCTTCTGTTGGGAATGTAAGACAGGACACCACCTCCCACCTGCTTTGGCCTTTGCACGTGCTGAAGAAGTTCCAGAGATAAGTTTGGATCACCACCAGGGGAGGGCAAAGTTGCTCGTGAAACCGCTCACCTACGCCAACGGGCAGGGGCTGATCCTTCTGCAGCCGAAGCCCCCACCTCTTCTACTCTTCACAAAGCTTTCTTAGAAGCGATTTTAACTTGGACCCATCATAAAAATGGCAAGGTTTTACTTACGGGAAGAGTCGCGTCCCTAAATGACTGCAGTTTTGGTCGCCTTCAGCATTTGAAGCCTGACCAGCTCACCCTGATGGTTCTGGACAGCCAGAAGAAGGTTGGTTTTAAGATGGTTTTTCCTTTCAACGATAACATCAGAGACCACCAGGTCACATCTCCTCCTTTTCAGGGCCCATGACCTCCCATGGGAGAGTGATATTCAGGTGGTTGGGGTCCCCCCTCTTTTTGGTTTTGGAAGAAGAGGATGCAAGACCTGAACTTGGGTTGACTGGCTCTGTGGCTGGCAGTGACAGCCAGAGACTCTGCCTTTCTGCAAAAATGAATGTGGGAAGTTCCTTCTTCCTCCATAAATCAAATTAGGTGAAAAATTATGAAGAGGACATCTCCATCATTCACAGGCACTTCCATAGCAACCAGTGCAGGACCGCTCAGGGCTTCCCATTCATGGCAAGGAGGAGGGACCTGGAGAGCAATGATCCCCACAGCCATGTGGATGCTGTTGGAGGCCATGGCAGGAAAGGCTTGCCATGCCTTTGCAATATAGGCTATGGCTACTTGGGAATGTGGTTTGGGCTTTTTTTCCACCACCATAACTTAGAAATAATCCTGCTGCTCACAGGACTTGGCCTTAACCTCCCTGTTCGTGCACAGAAAAAGTAGGTCTCAGCATGGAGGTGCGCACTCCGTGAGCCTCACATGTCTACGTTATCAAGCAAAAGGCTAATTTACACTTTGGACCTGCTCATGCCTTGTCACCTTGGGCTTAAACTACCCGAAGAAAAGGAGTCAGATGAATGCCAAATGTGGTGACTACCCTTGTAACCACACACTTAGCCCCAGCCCACGTTTTACACAGCCTTTGGAGAAAACGTTGTTCACCATCTCCCCCACCTCTGGCCCAGAAAGACATTACATTTCTACTCTCCTGAGACTCAGTCTAGCTGCCTGTCTTTTACAGTCTCCTTCCATTCTCCAAATAGCGATATCGGGTCTTTAAATGTCCTCTCACATTAGGGGCAGGCAGGAGGGAAGATGAAAGTTAGCAGCAGCAAAGCACTCTGGATCCCACCGGCCAACAGTCTGTAGCTCCTACTGCTTCCCAGCCAGTACCCTGGAAAGTTCCCAGTCCCAGCCAGTCCCTGAAAATATAGTCTCTACCTGGAAAAGAATCTTGGCTAACTCAGTAAATCGCATCCTTTCCCATCAGAGCATCCGCTCAGCTAGGTCTCCATCCTGCTGGGAGCCACAAGAAGTTGGTATGTCCTAGCAGGACCTGCCATGCCACTCCCTTGAAGGGCACGGAGCCAGCTTGCTGGCACATTGGCTCCTGGCATCCATCTCTACCTCTTGGCACAGAGCAAGGTTTCCCACCGCAACAGCAGCACGTGCTGGGCCGAGACCTCCAAAGGGAAGGAATAGCACAGGGGGCTTTTGCTTCTTCAGGTCACCCTTCTGGTGAAAGGAAGGTGACCGCATCATCATTTCCATCACACGGAACTTAAGTGTGACCTGTTGCCTGTTAACGAGGTGCCAAGGCTGGCGCGGCAGTTCCAGAGTAGCTGGATGGCCAAGACAACACCCTGGGTCTGGCACGGCTACAGGGAAACGGGTGAGTCTGGAAGGGCTGGAAACGTGAGAGATGCAAGTGTGGGTTTTAAGGTTTTGGGGATGGTGGAGGAACAGGATGGAGTAGGGTCAGGGATCCCAGACTTTTTCCACTTCAGATTATTATTCTCTGTCTTTGTTGTTAAGCTATGGGTCCAAAATCAATGTCAGAAATAAACGAGGACTTTGAAATACTAAACAGGAGTGGCTGCTCTTCATTGGCAGGCAGTACAAAACAGAGTTTATCCAGTACTGCCTGGAAGCTGTACTGTTGCAAGGATTTTTTCCTCCCTACCCTTCCTCTTCCTGCTTTCCTTCCTCTTGTGTCCCTCCCCCTCCCTTGCCTCTGGCCTAGGTACATGCTTCCCAGTATTTACAGTTTAGCTCTTTATTGTGACACAGAATTTTTTGGTGCGTTTTGGAAATTGTCCTTGTAGAAGAATCTGCAGGGCAGACCAGAAAGACGGTTGATGTCGTCTGCGCCCAGCTGTGGGGTGGCCTCTGTGTCCCACCGCCTCCAGCTAGAGCTCTTCAGAGATGACGACAGCAGGGACAGGCTTTCCCAACTGCCTTCTCAGTAGCTTTCTAGGAACTGATGGTTTGTCTTGTGTAAAATCCTCTTGGTGGAGAGGAAACAGCGATGACTAAGTCCTAGGAATCCTTCCTCACTGAGCTGGCTGGTCTATAGGGACTGGCTCCGCAGCCAAGCTAGGTGAGATGGCTTCAAGTGGTAAAGTCTGGCTCAAGGGGGCTCTCACCCCTGACCTTGGAAGGGAAGTATGGCCTGGCAGCAGTCAGGGGGACTTGAGCCGACACGACCAGCAGCAAGCCTTTCTGTAGTACCAGTGAGAGCACAGCTTCACCTTCAGCACCAGCACACAGTTGGCCGTCGCTTTGTCTTCACAGTCTTCTTCTGGGGAGCAGAAGCATTGGCAGAAGGGGGTTAAAAAGGAGATGTGTGTCCCCAGCAGAGAGGTTGGCAGAGCAGAGGGCTCCCAAGGGCTCCTCTCCCCCCCTGACCTCCCAGGCTTACCTGGTGCCTCTGTGGGACATGGCTGGAGTTGGCACGTCTGCCTGGCTTCTGGTTTGGAAGTGGGGTCACAGCCCTGAGCCAGCGCTTCCCCCTGGTAACACTTTACCTCACGCAGTCGCACACCAGCACCACACGTCTTGCTGCACTATCAGAATCGAGAGAGAGGAAAGGGATCACAAGAAGGGTTTTTTTATTTGTCTATAGTTCCCAAGTGCATTCCTCCAGGGAGGCCTCCCGGTGCCTGCTTTGGAGACTGTTCTTAAGGTTTGGGTCAAATTTCACACTGATCACAAAATTATGTTCCCTTTTTGTTGCCGGAAGAGAGCTTCCCTGAGCTGCAGTTGGGGCAGAGCAAGGGAGGCGTTTGCTTTTATCACTTTAATACAACTTGGAATTGTTTTTGCTTAGAGTGTTGATGCTGTGATAGAAAATGGTTGCTGCGAGTCAGGCCCAGCTTCCCCTGTCCCCCCATTCCCAGTTAAAATCAAGGGAAAGCAGGGAAAGACAGAACATTGACAGAGGAGACACAGATGTTTGGCCCGCAGTGTGGTGCATGCTCTTGCTTGAGGCAATAATCCAGGTGCTCTAAAGTCTTCCCCAGCTCCCATGTGTCAGTCCTTCCACCTGCTGCCTGGTCTGCAGAAGAGCAGAGCTCATGGTCCCATACAGACCCAACAAAGCCCTCAGCAGAACAGGCTGCTAGAAATCCTCAGTGCAAGTCATGCTTCATGAACCAGGGTTATGAGGCCTCCTGTCCCCCTTCCCCACCACCCCGAGCCCTACCTGAGACCAGGAGGTAGTGAACCACGTTGAACATGGCCTTCTGAAACAGGCAGCTTGTTCCTCGGGTTTCTGAGAGGCTTCACAGCGCTTCTCGGGGTACTCCCTGTACACACCATTCTCCAGGCCCGCGCACAAGACAACCCGGGTTTTTGTCCCTCGCCCACAGCTGGCATCACACTGGGAAAGAGAAGGCAATGGCCAGTTAACAAATGATGCTCATCAGCTGTAGAGCTTCAGGCTGCAGGTAAGATAACATCCTGCCCAGAAGCAAGGTGCTTAATGGATGTGCTTAACACTAGTCTAATGGAAGTAGTGCTTCCCAGGTCACCAAAGCAATGGATGTGCAGAGTGAAGAAGCCAAATTTCCTGAGGACCGAAGACAAGAGCTGCTAATTAGTGTTTAGCCAGCACTGGGAATGCCGAATTCACCTTGGCTGGCCTTGAGAGCAGCTACCACAAGGGACCCAGAGCAGCCAAGGTAAGCCTACAAGAGGCTGTTTCTGTTTTATTTTATGTATATCTATGTTCTCAGAAACCATGTAGCATATTCATGTAGCAACCTACATCCTGGAGTACTGACAAGCTTTGCGTGGGCCCAAGGGAACCAAACTGGTGCACTGCAGGTGATTTGGGTGGACAAGTACTGCTGAGCCCAAAGCTACGCAGGCTTAGCTGGGAGGACTCACTCTCTCAAGACACCACCAAGAGAAGCAGCAGGAGGCAGGATCTGATTCTAGCTCAGCTCTACAACCTGATGCCCATGGAGGCAGTTGCTAGTTTGGGGATCTTACTGCTTTGTGCCCTTCTTCACCACAGCAGGTGAAGCACAGGTGGCTTGCATCTGTCCTTAAGAGCTGATCAGCCCAGAGGAGACAGCAAAGGCAAAAAGCTGGCACACACAAAAGTGGGGAGCTCAGCTTGTCTTTCAGAGTTTGTTGAGGTTTTACCTTTGGTGGGACCAAAATCTTGTGAGGGGTAAGTACAGGGTCTAGACAAAGAGCTCTGCTGAGATGTCTGCAGGTGCCAGCTGGGAGCCAGAGGTGGGAAGGTTTCCTTAGGACATTGCTGCCCTCCAATGGAGGTCCATGGGAAGGCAGCAAATGACAAAAACTATGGGGTGGCCTTCTCTCTTTCTAAAAGGAGCCAGCGCAAGGGCATAGCTCCATGGCTGGAGGTCACACCACACAACCTTGCTCTGCCAAGGGAGCCAGGCTCCCACCACCTCCTGTGGGATATAGGGTGGAAAGTAGGGTTGAGAACAAAGGGCTGGACTTGGCTTTACCTGGTCCCATTCCTGCTCCACCCAGTGTGCAGGGCAGTTCTTGTCTCCACATGGATGGACAGCCAGGGGTTTAGTGGCTGGGTCACACTGTGAGTTGGAAATCACTTTGCCCTCCAGGTTGCGACATGCGATGAAGCGGCTCATGCGTCCCTCACCACACGAACCTGAGCACTTGGAGGAATAAAGGGCATTTAGACACCTCCGAAAGAAAGAAGGTGTAGGGGTCAGGGTCTGTGGTACCAGGAGACCCAAGTCCTGGGTCTAGCCTAGCCCTGCCATTGGGACTGTGGCACTGGACCCCAAGGGTTTTTAGAGGTACAACTGGTCAGGGGCTTCCCTTCTCCAGGTGCCATGAGCTTCCCGGATTATTGAATGGAACTCACTTCACAGCTAACCAAGATTTACAGCACCGAGAGGGAAAAATACAGATTATTCTAGTTTCTTTAGCTTAGCCTTTGCCAGAAGAGAGCAGCAGCATGACTGCCCACCTGCCCCCTCCCGCCAGCCCCGCACCCCCGGCACCAGGTGCAAGGAGAAGCAGACTCTCTGGACTCACCGGCCCCCAATCTGAAGTGGTCCAGCGGCGGTCGCAGGGTGGGCCTGTGCACGCCTTCTCGCTGCTGGGCTTCTGGGACTCGTCGCAGAGGGGTGCTTCCACCGAGCAGCGCACCTCCCGCCTCATTGTCCCCTGCATGCCACACCGGGCTGAACACTGCAATGGCCACACGGAGTCAGCCCCGGGGCTCAGATGTGGAGAAGAAGGGGGACAAGCAAAGGCAAGGGAGGAAGCTATCCCTCCTCCCCTTTCCCTCTGGCTGCACTAAGGGAGAGAGGAAGGGCCCCAGCAGGGACAGAAAAAGGTGGGTCCATCTCTGTCTCTGCTGCTTATTTACTTTGGGTCCTAGAGCTCCAATGCTCCAAGATGCTGATGCCTGGGCTGCTCTTCAAGGCCACCGGGCCATAAGGGATTTTGATTGGGCTTTAGCTATAGCTTCTCTATATCCCATTCACCCTTAGTTAGCAAAGCATCTTGCTGGCAGGACTTTCATTTGGTCAACATCCTGCTTGAGAAGTGACCTTAGAAAGATGTTTTGCAATGGCCTTTGTCTGCTGAGCACTGCCAGAACAGCAGAGCCAAGGGTAAAGGCAGTCCTTTGTTTCCCCAGGGCTTCCTCAGCACCCAACATCCACCAGCCACCTTCCTCCAAGCCCCAGCCCAGCCCTGGCTGCTTACCTTTGGGAGCAAAGCTCCCCTGCTGCCTACCTCGGACCACTCGGAGAGCTCCCACTGAGGTCCACAGGCCTTGTTCTTGCAGGCTTTCCTCTCCATGGGCCTGGCCAGCCCAGCTGACTCACAGAGGTCGTCATAAACAGAGCTGTCAAAGCCTGGAGCCAGCATCTTCCAGCAGCGCACAGTACGGTACTGGTAGCCCTCACCACAGGTCCTGGAGCATTCACTCCACCGGCTGGTCTCCCACCTCCACGAGAGTCCCCAGGAGAGAAAACACAGAGGAATACCCAGGTAAGGGGGCAAGGGACATGGGGTGGCTGGGGACTGCCTCAGCGCCTGGGATTCCCTCACCCAGTAGCTGCTGCTATGAATCTGCTCATCATGTCTGTATCTGTGTTAAGGTGGTGCTGGTCTTGAAAGCCAACTCTGCCCTTAGCAGTCAATTTAGACAGCAATTTCCTTCTCTTTTTTTGCTTACAAGGGGATAAAAGGGCTTAGCTGTTTCAGCGTATCTTCCAGCCCAGAAACGGCTGCATACCTTGAGCAGAAAATGATCCTTAAAAAGACATGCTGTCTCCGTGGACAGCTGATGTCATTTCCACTCACCTAGGCTGGCAATCTCTCCCTGTGCAAAATTCGTGAGTAGGCTCTGGTCGGGTTAGGGCATCGCAGTACGTTTCATCCACTTCCACTCCGTCGTACCGGACACACATCGCATAGGAGGTGCTGATACCTGCTGGGCAATCAATACCCTCTTGGTCAGGCTCCATCAGATCCAACAGCCTCCTCCCACCATGATTAAATTACTGGTGTGCTCACCACACCTGAAAGTCTACCTGCCATTTTAAAAAAATACCAGTATTCCCTCAAACAGCCAAGAAGGACCTCACGTGATCTGTCACTTGAAGCCAAACCTACCTGAAGTGCACGTGGAGCTGCAGGGGGCATAAGCTGAGACTTTCCACCGATACATGTCAGCCAAGCTAATGTCATCATGGCCCACGGGGCTCACATCAAACTCATTGCTGTGGAAAAAGGAGGTGGCGTGAGCTAAATATGAAAAATTGCTGCAAACAAAATATAGTGAAATTCCTCCCCACTGTCTTTGAAAATGGGAAGAAGCTCAGTGTTTCTGCTCTCCATCTACCCAACATTGGGCAAGATGAATACTGATGAACAGAGAGCATAAAGCCTTGATCCACCTCCTGAATTTAATTAGCAAGGCTGTGGATAGCCATAGATCAACATCTCTCTGAGAGGAGGGAACATTCATAGTGAGTCTTGTGTACATTATGGTCTTTCGACCATGCAGGTGCCCTCAGCCTCAGTTCACATTATCACCTTGAGAGGTACGATGTTAGGTTGGAAAGGGGAGCTCAAGCAAGGTCCCTCTTAGTACCACATAACGTGGTGGGAAGAGTTCACATGTGGCCTGCTAGAAATATTTAAAAGTTTGTTCTCAGCGTCCTGCCAAATGTTTATTGAAGTTACAGAAGCTTATGTGCCCAGAGGAATGGGACAGAAGGCACATGATGTGGTGGTTAATGTGTTTATGTGACATGCTAGAGACTCCGGGGCGTTAGAATTGTATCAGTGATGGCCTTGCAGGTCCTTCAGCACACATTTAAATGTATCCTTTAGAAGCAGGGGGACCTGAAATATTTTCTAGGAGCTCTGTGTCAGACCGGTTGTGACAATCAGTCTTTGGAGGACACACCATTGGTCAAGCATCTACTGCAGCTGCCATGGATAGACACTGGTGAATGGGGACATCAAGGACAGCAGTGAGACTACCAAAGGCTTGGCCCTCCCTCCCCAGCTAGCCATGCTCCTGTTTTGCCAGGAAATCAAGTGCCACCTTTCAGTGCCAGGGGCTCGCAGAGGCTCTGCCTGGCTGATGTCCGTGGTTGGGCTGGCACCTAGCAAAGGGTTCTCCACAGATGCCATCCTGCTGTAGTTGGCTGCTTCCCCCTGACTCCCAGCAAATGCTTCCACCTTCAAGTCCTCCAGTGAGTTCTTACGGGCCGGTGCTTTGTAGAGGCCCTGTGGCCACCGGGCAGCTATCTCGGTCCATAGTCCTGCTGTGGAGTTCCTCGGGGCCAGCCTGGCTGCCAGGTGTTGCAGCTCCCTACAGAAGGCAGTGTGGTGTGGGTCTCGGTGACACAGTCGCCTGAAGAGCCGAAGCCTGGAGGATGCGATGCGGTTGTTCTCTGAGAGCTCGGATCTCCTCATGCTGTAAGGTACAGCTGTGCTGATGGAAATTTGATTGAACCTGAGAGCTGCAGAAAATTACAGGAATGCTTTAACTATAATGGATGGCTTATACTTCAACGTGTGGTATTTAACAAGGCAAAAACATTCAGTATTTGGCCTCATAATCACAAACTGCCACCAGGGTGCACCAACAGGCCTTACTTGCCCTGACCAACCTCACACACTTTCTGCCTGTTGCTCAGGAGCTCCATTTAAGCCTTCAGTCCTGGCCTGAGTAATGATGAAGGCGTACTTTGTCCCTAAATTGTTGTTTGGCTTTCCTAGTCTGACCTCAAATTTGACTTGTCACCTTGCGTTTGACTATGGCTGAGACCTGTTGCTGTCACTGCCCTGCTTGCCAAGCTCAGGTGCCATGGGACTGCCCTGCCTGAGGGGGCACTGCCTGATCTGTATTGAGGCCACCCTCTCCCAGCTCCCAGTCCCTTACAGAACTACTGGCCATTGCTGCTCCCTGACAGTCTCCACCCCACTATTAATCATCATTCCCTCCTGCCGGCCCTGATGGTAAAGCCACCTTAGATTTCAAGACAGCCAGTGTGGGATGTCTGTTTTCAATGAACAAAATGGGAGAGAAGAAAAAACAAAGCAACCAACCCAACTCTGTTTCTCCAGCAATCGCTGCTGCTTCCTCCTCCTCTTCCTCTCCTGCATTTGCATGGTAGACTTGTCTTATCCGGAAGTCATACTTCTCCTTCTCTTCCCCTTGCTCCCAGCCCCAGTCCTGAGTCTGACTGGTGGAGTTGGTTTGGAAGAAGTGTGGGTGGTCAAAGCCTAAATCTTCATGCCCTTCTCTTAGAGGAAGCTGTTCACTGGTGTCATCTGGTGACAGGGAGAGCCAGGTGGAATTGAAGTCCTGGGCAGCTCTGGAGTTGGCTGGAACGGGATGGTTCTGGCTGGTCTCTGGTAGGTGATGATAGAGAGGTCTGTCTACAGCAGGGGCTGCAGTTCGAAGAGGTGGTGTCCGTGGTACAGTGTAATCATAAGTTATGTGTGGCATTTTCCCATTAAAGTTATAGTACTGGAGAAAAACATCAGAAGAAAACAAAAATACATTTGTATTTTAAGGACGTGTATCTCCCAGAGACCTCTTCTAGCAACATCCATTTTGTGACAGATGTTGAAGAGATATAGCATCCTCATAAATCCAAGAGGAAACCACTCCCAAGAAAATATCTGGCTTCCTCAGACACCTACACACTCAGGTTTGGCTTGGGAACCAGGTTAATATTCCCTTTGTCTGAGGGAGGCTTACAGTTTTGGGACAAGCAAGAGATCCTCACATACCATGGCATTCAGAGACTGGTTAGTGGGCCCATGAGCTATGATATACTCCAGCCCATCTGAGTTCAGGCTCGAGGGCCGCCGGTACTTGAAGATTGTGCCAGCTACCCTGAAGTTCTGGGGGTTGTCAATGGCAGAGTTGCCGTTGAAGAAGAAATGCCCGGATTCATCTGCAAGTGCTTCAAAGAGAAAGAAAATGGACAAATATGATGCCCTATGCAGAACACCAGGGCTGCACTGGCACTGAGGAGAGCAAACAACTCCTGATTGAGAAAAGCCCAACAGAAAAAGAACCGCCGCGCCTCCAGCATTCATCTTCTGCATCAGGTCAGATCAGCAGTGTTCAATGCCTGCTGCTTTCATTTCCCTTTCCAACAAGAGCACAAATGTCTTCACAACAGAGATTGTCCATAGTGACCTTTGTTTCCAAATACCCTTCCTGCTGCTGGAGATGTGGTAGACTTGTGGTAGACAGAGAGATGAAGTGTCCCTGTGCTACCCTGGAGGAAATGCTGACAGCTCTCTCACAGCACAGATAAGAGTGCTCAGAGCCCTCCTCCCACCGCCCAGGGAGCTAAACTGGGATCTCCACATCCATCCAGTTCCTCTGCTTACCTAGGATGTTTTCTGTTTTCCTGCGCTCAATGATGAGGATGTCTGTGGCACCAGCAGGGATGTTGGTGATGAACACGTAACCTGAGGAATGGGAACAGAGGGTGAGGAAACCATGAGGATAGAATGAAAAGGTCTGGGTAGGAAAAGCAGCTTGTGGGAAAAGTGTGTATGTAGGAGGGCACTGCTCTTCAGGGGCAGGATGCTTAGGTCATAATGCACGTTGCACCAGTCTGTGATCTCTAATCCCAGCTCCCCTCTGAAGTCCCATTAGAGATCACCATTACAGGTCTGTCAAGCTCAGCCTGAGCACTGCTGCCTTTGGAGTCAGGAAGGAACTGCACAAGTGTAACAGTCTGGCTTTAAATGTGTGGATGAATTTGCTCTCTCATGCTCTTTCTGGCAAGGACACAGAAAAAGCTTACTACTGATCAGGGGTGATATCGAACAGAGGATGGAAAAGACCATAGGTCCCCTCAGCTCCTGACTCAACGGAATTTGTCCCAGGAGTAGCATAAAAATTGACCTTTAAAGGGAGAGGAAATAAGAAGGCTCTTAAAGTTACGTGGTTTGGCAGCTTGTATTTCCTTTTAGAAATGCAAGTCTTGTCCGTTCTGTAAGATTTTATGAGGACTGGAACGGGAGGCCAAAACTGTATTGGTACTGCTAGAGGGGTTAGCACCATGCTCTGGAAAGGGGCCCGAGTGCTTTTCTAGTCTGTAGAGAGTAGAGCAGACTACTGAAACAACAGCAGTGTGAAACCATGTTCCAAAACATCCTCAAACCACAGTTAATTAATTACTAATGAGCATACCACAGTCTATCCCTTCTGTGGGTGGAGGAATGGGCCATGAGGTTGCAAGAGATGAATCTCAGTCCAGTTTCAGGGGGACAGTCCCTCAGCTGTGCCAGCCGTAGGACTGGGGAAAACAAGAGACTAAGTGCTGGCTGAAACAAACCCTGTGACCCTGAAACCCTTAAGATTCAAATGAACACGTAGCAAAAATAAAAGAAGATTCATTGATCTCTTCACATTATCTGCGTTGGGCAAGATGCCAAAATCAATAGAGACAAATAGATCCCCAGCTGCTTCCTATTGTAAAGAGGTGAAGGGAAACCTTACCAGCCTAATATACAGCACATCAAACCAATCTCCTCTGATGATTAAGTGAAAAGGACAAACTACAGGCATTTAAAGCAGGGGTGGCACTCTTCAGCTCTTTCCACCAAGCAGCTGGGAAACTCCTACCCGCATTCAAGCCAGTTACCCTCCATGCCAGCTGGTGGTAAGAAGTAGCAGGTGAAGTCTCCGGACTGTGGTAGCAGGGAGTACCTATCTGTGAGATTGCCTTTCGGAAGCTGCCCGAGACACGGTGGCAAGTGCTGCCGTCCCCTCCACACACCCTGCATCTGTCCATCGTCCGGGGTGAGTACAGGCTCCCATCGCACCCAACTGGCTGCAAAGAATAAAACAAGAGAGGGTTTCCTGGGGTTGGCTTACCTCCACAGGTCAAGGTCTTTTCAGAAAATGCCACTATGCTCTTTTGGTGAGGTTCAGGGGGTTTTGCGTATGTTAGCTTGGAGTGAAGTAATGAATGAATCCAACAGCAGCAGAAATTCACCTATGTAACTTGCAACCATCTACATTGTGCCCCTGGACCTGGGACAGGGGCTTGTGTGTCTAGGTGAAGGGAGTAAGACTGGGGTAAGCTGTTTCAATTCCTTCTGTCTCCACATTTAGGTATGTCCTCCTCACTTAAGGTAGTGATGTAAATCAACCTCCAGGAGATGCTGCATCAAAGGCAGACCTGCCTGAGGTTGTAAGGCACTTCTCTGTGACACTATATACAATCAGCTTTCATCTTTGACATTTGAGGGGAAAATCAAACGTAAGTTTTTTGGGGTTTTTTTACATTTTGGATGATTATGAAAATAAACCTGCAGTTCTAGATTCTGTGCTGGGAAGAAAGTGCTGTCACTCAGTGGGAACATGTGGACATACCTAATTCCTTTTGTGTGAAAAACCTCTCTGCTCTAGCCCATAGGCATTCAAGAGTGAATGTAATTACTCCCCGCCAGACCTCAGCTTCAATTCCCTGCTGAGACCCCTGTCCTTGCGATGACCTGCAGGTCCAGCCATGCACTTACAATCCTGATTTCTGTACTCCTTCCTCCCAGAGCCTCACCTCACACTTCCCATTGATGCAGACCCCTTGATAGGTCCTGTCCTTGCAGGAGGTACCATCCTGGGCTCGGGCCATCAGCTGCCTCTCTCCACTCCGGGTGGTGCATTGGAGGTCACAAGGCTTGTTGGAGATACTGGTGTAGTCATCTGAAGGGACAGAGGCAGAAAGTCACCAGGCACATCAAGATGCTCAGAGACAGGCAGTGAGGAAGGGGACTTTCCTCTTATCCATATTGATGGTGATATCACCTTGTATGTTCTTGCTGCTTGAGATGAAACCCCAAAGCTACAGATTTTGTAATACTAGGAGGAATATGAGGCTGCAGCTGGGGACCACACCTAGCAGAAATGCTTCTGGCTGGCAAACCCTCTTCCCTGCCATACCCCCTCCCCTTTGCAGTGCCATCCCCCGTGCCAGACATGGGAATCTGTTTCAGTAGATGTCAGGCCACATATAAATACACAAGAGCAAGCAAGACCTGTACGAGGGGTACTGACTGCACAGGGCTGTGACCAGCTACACTCCGAGTAGCTGAGCAACTGAAGCTAGAGGTGCAGATGTTCTCCATCCCTTGGTAGCTAATGGAAAGAGAAAAACATGTGGGTCCAGAGAGAGAGTAATATCTTAGGTGAGCTCAGTCTGGGCCTCAAGGGCCATCTGGCAACCTACATGATGCAATTTGTCTTGCCTGTGCAGGAAATGGATGGGCATCCTGTTCAGAACAACCTACCACCAACCCAGTGGGAAGCATGCTGGGTGACAGAGGCAGCCAAAATGGGAGAAGGCACAAAGAGCGTGAACACCCACTCTGCCAAGATGACTGCTGGTTAGCCAAGACAACTCAGAGAAGCCTGTGTCCTGTCTGCCCACCAGTGCTTGCTGAAGTAGGATCCAAAACAGGAGCAATGTGGTGAGAGAGGAGGCCTGGCTGGGTGGAGCGGTTCTGTGAAGAGACAGGGAACGATTTCTCCAAAGCAGGGAGCATAAGGAAGCACTTCCAGACCAGCCAGGAGCATCCAAGCCTTGTCCCCTGGGACCTTCCCCTTCTCCTGTGTCTGAGAAGATCCTGTGGGTGTTTTCTCACCCTGATCCTCTGTGTGAAGCTGTGGAAACCCACCTGGATAGAGGGGCATCCAGTGGTAGTAGCGCTTCCCAAAGGCTTTGGCATTGAAACTGGAGCACTGCTGCTGTTTGAAGCTTGCTGTGTTGGCTGGGCAGGGCTACAGAGGGAATAAATGTGATCAAAAGCTTCCTATGTCACAGCCACGGTTGTGACAGCTGCTTGTCCCTGCTGCATCCTTGGAGGATGAAAAAGCCCTGTCCACCCTGGAAGGATTCAGTGATGGACTTTGAGGTGCCATAATCCAGGCAGAAAGGCCAGGCATCCCTTGGCAATGCCCCCTCAAACAGCTGTATTTAACAGTCATGCAAAAATTACTTCCAGCAAAGGGAAAAGCACACTGGAAAACCTTCATCCCTCCCTGCACCCCACAACAGGTATGTTTTTATATCCTTTCCCCACCTCTTGATCCCAGAGAGTAAAGCCCATCTCTCACATCTTCAAAGGCACACTGTCAACTACTCCAGGAGTGGATTGTACCCCTGGTCTGCACTCCTCTGACAGACCAGTCTCACCCTGAATGCTGGCGCTCTGGCAGCTCCAAGTTTGACCCCCTGAGTCTCACATCCCTTAGTAAGGACCAGTCAGTACTGGAAGTGGTTCTCACCTGCTGCTGGCACAGTTGGTAACGCTTGGCTTGACCAACGCACATGGTGCTGTTTGTTCCCTGGGGCATCTGGAGCCTGCAGAGCATAAATAAAATGAGCTGGAGATCTGTGAAGTACTAATGGGTTGAGGATGGCAGAGAAGTTAATGGGGAGAAGCAAGGCAAGCATTTTATCAGAGCAAAGCTTTCTGGATCTAGACTAGCCAACATTCATCTCCTGTGAAACACATTTTCAGTGCTCTAAAGTAGACAGTGATTTTAAGCTACTCTTGTTTTGGGGCAAATTGAACAGACGGGGAGCAGCTGCAGTATGACCACCACTGTGTCCCTTCACTCTGAGGTCCAAAAGAGTTGATGTGACAAAAGGACAATAGATCCTGATGATCTATCACTCCCATGGAAGCATCCAGGATATTAAGTGATTTCAGGATTCGCTGTGCAGTAGGCAGAGAGATGACACTTCTCATGGGGACTGGCCATATTAGAAGATTAGGAGAAAAGGCTCGATGCCAACCATGAACAAAAACCACAGGAATTTCTCAACACTTGATGTTTTAGCACTGGACCGCAGGAATTATCCAGGGGATACTGGATTTCTTGACTGATGCAAAGGCAAAAAAATTCTTGAAAGCTGGCAAGACACAGGGAGAATGGCTGAGACCACAAATTAAGGCAATATGGTCTGTGTAAAGATCAGCAGCAGCCAACGCATTAACAGTATCGGGAACTTAGGATGCACTATGTAAAGAAGGACCCCACAGGCACATTCAAGCCGGACTGGCTAGAGGTACTGCAGCTGTACTTCCAGAGCAATGCTTGACACAATGGAGGCAAAGCCTAAATTTGCACCAAGAGGCCTTGAAAACTGCCGTCCCTTTCAGTAGAAGCAGAGGCTACCTGCAGACTCAGACAGAAATTGTTCTGTGGGCATATTTGTCTCACACTTAAGCCATTTTCCTTGAAGCTGCAGAAACCTTTTGGCTGGGTTTTATGCTGGGCTTTTTTAAAAAAATTCAGACTTGAACCCTGTATTAAAATGCCACAGCAAATCCCTCCCCAGCTGTGGAGTCAAGGATAGAAGAGATGCCAAATGGAAGGAAAAATCTCTCTCCTGGCAGCAGGCAAAGGGCAGGAGGGCTGCTCTGGCTGAGCAGAGTGTGGGACAGCCCCAGGCTCCCTCCCACCCTCTGTTTCCCACTGCTCTCCCATGATGGCCACAGTGTGCTGGGGAGGAGGAGTAGTGGCGGAGACACTGGCAAGCCCAGTTGGCTGGGAGGCTGTGTCCAGACGGAATGTACCACAGCACATCTGGATCCTCACCATGCTGCCAACCAGCCTACATAAAAGAAGTTTTCTGCTGCAGGAAGGAGAACAGGTTGAGGGCCCTAGCTTGAGCTTCCTGCACTCAGCAGTGCATTCACATAGAAGAGAAAGGGGCTGAGTGTGGGGCAGGCAGCCCCCATGGGCTTGCTGTGCTGCAGGACGCTGGCTCATTAACATCTCAGGACTCTGGAGCAGCAGGTTAGTGAGATGCCTGAGAAAGAAGAAGAAAGAAGAAGGCTTGGTGGCAAGGTGACCCAGAGAGGACAGCAAAAGTTCAGGCAGCTGAAGTTCCCCAGCTCTCCTCACTCCCACAAACCCAGTCCAACTGACACCAGGACTGTAGCAGCCACAGGGGATAAATGTGGCTGTAGGGGACAAATGGAGACGCTGTTAGGTGACAACCAGATAAATGACAGAGGGAAAAAAAACTTGCAAGCTCTGCATGGAATAAAGAGGGGAAATTGCTGAGACATGGCTGAGCTGGCTGCTGCCAGGAGTAAATCAAGTCCCCGGAGGTGTCTGGGAATATGTACCCACATCCTTAGCATAGGAACTGGCTGCAAATCAGGTTTAGGGTGGTCAAAGCAGCCACGGTAAGTGCGGATTTGGGAAGGAAAGGGGAAGAGGAATAGAGTTAGACTTCTCCAGCCCACAACCCCATCATCTTCAAGTCTCCTAAAGACCCCAAGACGGGACCAACCCATTGCTCCCCATCACATGAGCCAGGCTGAGTGGGTGATGAGTGGGGGCCTGTTGCCTGCCTCACTGTGGGGTGCTTCTCCCTTGTCAGCCCTCCCCACCACCACCTCCTTGCCATCTACACCATGGGAAACAGCCACTTTCCTTTTCGAGAGGCTGCAGAAGAGGGAACAGCTGACTGTACAAACCCAGGAGGTTTCACACCAAAACACAGGTCAGGGGCACCTCATTTCCCTTCTACCACTTCAGACCTGGCCAAGGGCTCAAGCTGGGACACGACTCACCTCTGTTGCAAGCAGTGCCTCTCCCGGGACATCACGCCTCCCCCACAGGACCGGGAGCAGGTGGACCAGGAGCTCCACTCTCCCCACCACTTGGTGACTTCTTCATCCCAAGGTCCAGCTCCATCTGCTGCCTCACTACTGTCCTGACAGAAACAGAGCATGGTTAGCTGGAGAACCTGGCTCCTCACCACCCCAGGCAAAGAAGGACCTTCCAAAGGTAGCTCCCCAGGGACCATGTCACTTGGATGCCTTATAAACGGGCAACCCTAGGACAACCATGGCAGGATCATGCCCCTGTGGGGCCACACCAGGCTCACACATCTCAAAATTCAAATTTCCCTCCAAGACTGAGTTACGCATGGGAAGGGGGATGCCTCTGGGATCTCATGATATGATACAGAGAAGAGCTATCAGGCTGGCCACAGTGTGACAGTAACACCAGCTGCAGCCTGACCCCATGAGCATCAATCTCAGCCCGGGTCAGACAGAACAGCAGATCACAGCTCATGCTGCCCACCTGGGCCTGACACACAATAAGGAGAGAAGAGGAAGAGCTGTGGTCTTGGCTGTGTGGAGGAAAGCTGGGGGGAGTGGGGGGGTGGTACACATCTGTCACTCACTGGAGCTGCACTTCAACAAATAAACTTCTCTTTGTGACTAAATCAGCTCGGGTCCAAGCTCCTCACCCTCCAAACCTCATGGAAGTAATTTTTAAGAGTGCTTTAGAACCAGAGCTTTCTGCAATTGCCGTTGTCCCCTCTCCCCATGCACCTCACTATGCTCAGAGGAGGATTGCTCCCTCTCTTAGCATGCCTTACTGGGGCTGAGCCTTTAAATTTGGCAAACCTGAGCTCTTTTGGCCCCAATGCGGTAATTGCAGCAGGCTGCTGTTGGCTGTGCCACCACAATTCCCAGCAGGTAAGGGATTCTGTATTTTAGCTGGGGTTTTTTTGCTTGCAGTATTTTTCTGTTTAGTGTCTTGACGGGCCGGAAGCTCCCAGGGATTTTGGCAAACTAGCCTGTGCAGGAACTAATTTGCTGTTTACTGAAATACAGCTGTGAGTAGTACTAAATGCAGCAATGAGTTTAACATGGAACAGCGTTTGGAAGGGATTTATCCAACTGAAAACGCTGACAGCATTTCAGTATTGGTAGAAGAAAATGAATAATGTCTGTGTGTGTGAAGTCTGCTACGATAAAGTAAGGGCTCAGGAAGTTTTATCAGTGCTACTATTAGCAAAACATGCTGGTTTGTGGCAGTGCCTGATAATCTTGTTGCAAAGAACTGATTTGCAAAGCATAATTAATGGATGCGAAAGAAAACTCAGCAGGGTTTGCTCATCACTAAATCTGCTCTGTTCACTATTTTGGTTGACCATGTCTTCGCTTTACACTCTTTCATGGTTTAATAAAGCCAAAGTGTTCTTCATCTTGCAGTGTAATTCCTGCCTGAGAACTTGTTGTTTCTATAGCCTCTGCCAATAGAACATCCTCTGGGCAGAGGAGATACAGCTGGTTTTATGCAAATGTTTCTAAGTTGTAGCTTAGCATGGCTGAAATGCGCGTAGTGCCTCTTCTTGGTGATAGCCAAAGCATGTTGAAAGTAACCTAACTCAGCTGCAAAAAAGCACCCTGTTACCTGATGCTTTACTCTCTAGTGATTACAATAGTTGATTTCAAAAGCAATACAAAAAACCTCTTTGCTGTACTTAAATGTCCTGAGCTGACTTAACAGGGACTAAATGCTGTGGCTGGCAGCTGAGTTGCTCAAGAGAAAAACAAAATGTACAAGAAACTGATGTGTTTTCAGAAATATCTTTTTCTCTTCTCAAACATCATCTCAACCTCCATCCTATGAGAATTTTTCTCTGACTGTGTATTATCAGACCGTAAACGGAAATGCTGACTGTGCAGCTTCCACATTTACACAGGAAAGAAACCAGAGGTCTCTTAATGTGAAGTATTTTCAGCTATAATCTTTCCCTGACCTCTTCTCTGCTTCTCCATGATAAGCATCTCAAAGCCTGAGGAGGGAAAGCTCTTCACAACTGTTGGGAAGAAGAATGCCAATGATTTATCTGGTGTCTGCAGAGAGCTAAGCACAATACAGATTCTCCCATAGCCAGGGTTATAATCAAACCTGGTGTCTTACCACTTCATTGAGTAGTTACATGAGGTGCATGGACTGCCTGGAGGGAAGGCATGTGGACCAAAAGCTGCAATATTTACACAGCTTTTCCCCAGGTGGCAATAAAAATCTGTGTAGCTGTAATCCACAGGATAGTCCTGCCCCAGATATCTTAAGATCCAAATAGGTAAGAAGGGACAGAAGGGAAATGGGTGAAGGGAAGTGAAATAGCCTCTTCTACTCTTCCCTGGATATGAAAAAGCCTTTGTGTATTTGGTGTGAAGCTGCAGGCGCCTTTTCAGGTTTACTCCTCTTTGGTGTTTTGCCTCGATGCGAGGAGACTTGAAGTGTGGTGGCAGAGCTGAGGTTTGGGGAAGATCAGTGTCTCCACCTTCGTGTAACTCTTTCTTCCAGTTAGAATAGGACACGTTTATCTCTGCACTATGACTTTCCGGAATGACAGGAGCCCAAATGAAGATTTACTGAAGGATGTTAACGAGAGAGACTTTTTTTTTTTTTCCTAACAAAATGTGCTCCCCTGTATCCATAGGCCCTTGTTCCTGCTTCCTCTCCACGCTGGAGGAATCAATCACTTTTTAAGCAGATTGATTTGGCTCTCAGGTTTTCCATGACCAAGCTCCCTTGCCAGCCCTTGCCTAATAGCATTTATTTCCTTGTGTAAGCAAGGACAATGCTGAGCTGTCCCCTTGGCCAGTGAGACTTACGGCATGACTGCCTCCGAGGCCTAGGCCTGGTGACATGGAGAGGGAGCTTCAGGTACTTACAGCTGGGACAGCTGGTTCCAATCTGTGCTGAATTTATTATATTGCCAGAAATAAATCTGCATTAGCCATGACACACAAACGGTTCTTGTTTTTCATTAGAGATAGTTGCATTTTCCAAATTTCCAGATAATAAATTAAGGACTGTGGGGCAGACTCCAGATTAGATTAGCTCCCAGTTTTAGTTTCCTAAATCCCTCAGCAAATCCCAGGAGTTACCTCCTGGCTGAGTGACTCCCCCCCCACACCTCCTCCTTGGAGAAGGAGAAAACAAAGGGGCTTTGCAACAACCCTTTTGCATTCTCCCGGGTATGGGAGGTGCTGAAGCTGCCCTAACTTGCGCTCTGCTGCAGGATCACAGAAATGACATGGGTCAGAAACACGGCAGGAGGAGACAGGCACAGGTCCAGCCTTTGTAATCTTGGCTTTGCCTGGGCTTGGGTGAGCCTGAAGGACGCAAGAGGGTCAGGTACGATTCTTTAGGTGATGAGGAATATGAAGTCCTAGAATTTTTACATCCGCAAGAGAGACAGACCATGTTCCTGTTCAGCCAGGTGCTCTCCGCAAGAATTTCCCCCAAGGCATTTGTGGCTTGGCATGGGGTGATTACACACCTGCAGCTCTTCCTCTCTGAGGCTAACCCAGGTATTTCAGTGCCTCTGCACCTAGGCTGGAGGCCAGGCAACTGGGTGGGTGAGGGCTGCCCTCCTTGCTGGGGGCACCAGAACTTTAAACCCCAACCTGCAGGGAACTTTTTCCAGGATAAAACATCTGTCTCTGGATTTGACAATATCAATGGTCTGCAGGACTTGGGAGGTGATCATCCCCCTGTACTGGGCACTGGTGAGGCCCCACCTTGAGTGCTGTGTTGTTTTGGGCTCCTTATCACAAAAAAGACATTGAGGAGCTGCAGCAGGTCCAGAGAAGGGCAACAAAGCTGGTGAGGGGTCTGGAGAATAAGTCTTATGAGGAGAGGCTGAGGGAGCTGGGGTTGTTCAGCCTGGAGAAAAGGAGGCTGAGGGGAGACCTCGCTCTCTACAACTGCCTGAAAGGAGGGTGTAGAGAGGTGGGGGTCAGTCTCTTCTCCCAAGTCACAGGCGATAGGACAAGAGGAAACGGCCTCAAGTTGTGCCAGTGGGAGTTCATATTGGATATTAGGAAGAATTTTTTAGACTGAAAGGGTTATTAAGCACAGGAACAGGCTGCCCAGGGAAGTGGTTGAGGCACCATCCCTGGAGGTATTCAAAAGACGGGTAAACATAGTGCTTAGAGACATGGTTTAGTGATGTGGTTTTTTGTTGTTGTTTTTTATCAGAGTTAGGTTCACGGTTGGACTAGACAAAGTTAAAGGTCCCTTCCAACCTAGACAATTCTCTGACAGTCTCTAAGCCAGCATCACTGAAAACTTCTTCTGTCTGTCCACAGACTCAGCAGCTGCTTGCCCTCTCCCCCCTGCCAAACAAAGGCTGCCACAAACAAAATTGTTTCAGCCCTGCAAAGAAGGGTGGGCCCGGACTGACATCCTATCAGATTTCCAGGCGGCCTTTCTGAAGGGCTGAAAGGGATAAAATAAATTCTCCGCTGACTCTCTGTCATGCTTTGGATCAGCTCTGAGCTACGCTGGGTTTCCCAGAAACCTGGGGATAATTGCAATTACCGTGTCGTTGGCCTAGTCTCCCGTGTTGCTTATTGTTGTGCTTAATCTTGAGATTCATTAGAGCCTTGGGTGCCGGAAAAAAGCTGTCTGGGAAGAGAGACCACAAACATGCCTGTCTAGTTCCCTTAATAGAGGAGCTGGGGGGTGGGAAGGCTCACTGCTGCAGTCTGGCGTGCCTTAAAGGCTGGCCCACCACTGAAGGGCACAGTGGATGCCATAAACTCTTCTGCTCGACCTTGTCAGAGCTTGTGAGACTACTACAAACAGCAGCTGAAAATGAAATGAATTCTTCACAGACCTTTTCTGAGGACATTAACTGCATGTCCTCTACAAAAAATTTCCATGATCCCTTTACCTAAGGGCATCTCTCTGCAGCAAACCACTCTACTTGCTGAAATACTAAGTAGCTTCAGATGTCTTAATGCCTGGAACAGACATCAGATTATTATCTGGAAATGAATGACCATGTTCAGCCCCTTTGGTTTGGGTTCCCTGTGTCATACTCTGACTAAGCTGTGGTGATAGACTCTACCACAGCAATGAAAAAAACCAACACAATAGCATTTGCAATTGCGCCCTGATGTTTTACAAAAGAATTCACGTTTGTGTAAAGCTATTTCTCATCCTGTCGTTTTATCCTATTTGGGTAGACTAGATAGTTTGTATGAGAGATTCAATGTTGGACGCAGATACAACCCCCAATTTTGCTTAGAAAAACTGAAACAAGATATTTAAGGAGTTTCCCAAGAGGGGAAGGTACCCTGAGGTAAAATGAGCAACACAGAATAATTTTTACAGGATCTGAAAGAACAATCTAGGGGAAAATGGTAAGCATGCTAAAGATGTGATACTGCAGCAGATAAGTAACAGAAATCTGGACATATAATGAGGCACAGATGAGAAGCAAATTAGAAAGCAGCCGAACAGAAGCCAGTGGAGAACTATGAAGTACTGTTCATAATCCTGCCATGACCGAAAGCTCACAGGCAAGTGCTGCGTGTCATTTTAAAATGCTTGATGCAAGTCAGCTCGGTCATTCCTTTCAAGTGGGATAACGCACTTATTCTGAGGCAAGCCACTAGAAAGGATGGAAATATGTGATGGAGAAAAAGGGAGTAACAGGCGGTGTGCATGAGAGCCACCTCTATCCTCAGCATTTTCCAAAGGCATTGGGAAAGTTATTTCCCAAAGGCATTGGGGCAGTTAGCCCCATGTAGGAAGGAACTTGCTCACCCTATGTACAGATTGAAGCTTTTTATGGACTCTCTTTGTATAATCATGTTGCATATAGAGAACTGGGCAAGAAGCAAGAGGAAATGCAGGCTAATCCCCTAACGGTCGTTTCGTGCACTGTCTTGCATCAGAGACACCAATCAATACTACCAACCACATCTGCCAGGCCAACTTGCACCACACAATCCTTGATGAGAGTGCTCTGCAGGGATTTCCTGCAGTAATGGGAGTCTTCAGGGCAGACCAGGCAACAGTGCCGGTGTGCGTTTGCCCTGGGGAGCAGCCCTCCTCCCAGCCCTGGATGCCCTTGTCTTAGGTGCTGTACAAACACAGCTGCTGGGGGCTGGGAGGATCACAAGCACCCAAGGCTTGTGTACACATGTTGATGGAGGAGTCCATCCAGGTCAGTTCTCAATGAAGGACTTCCTATCTTTTTAGTTTGACCTGGATTGCTCTGCCTGAAGCTTCTCTCTGACTTAGCCCTACAGTTAAGGGGTAAAACAGAACAGGCAGCGAATGTGTATGAAGGTACAAATGCAGTGGAAACAAGACACTTAGGCTTTAAAACCAAGACAACCCCAGAACAGGAGACTGCTGCTCCTCAAACCTGGGTTATCTGCAGTAAAGCCGCAGTCTCCGGTCTCCTCTGTGTTTCAGATGGCTCATGTGTGATCGCTTCACCCCAGCCACAGCTTTATCTTGGGGGAAGGTGGGAAATGCAACCCCAAAACCCTGTTCCTTTAGCACGGCGGAATCCCTTTAGCAGCAGAGAAATGGGGCCGGGTTCCCCTCGGGAAGCAGGAGCCCCAAGCCACAATGCAGGCAGTGACCCGAGAAGGCAGGGGCACAGCCGGCACCCTGCGAAGCTGGGATTTCTGCCTCTCCTGCCACAATGATGGAGGGGACGGATTCTCCCAGGCCATGGGAAGAAGGAGACTGTCTGGCAGAAGGGTTTCGGCGCTGCTGAGAAACAAGTGCCATGGGGAGGGAGGGCAAGGCTGAGGAGGTCCTTTGTGGAGGAGAGCAGAGATGAAGGGAGCGTGGGGCTTCGATGCCCAGACATGCGCCCCACAGTTAGCGGAGAAAGCGGCTGCCTAAACCCACAGCTCGGGGTGGCAGGAGGAAGAGGGAAGAGGAAAATCAGTCTGTTTTCAGCCCTAAAGTGGAGTCTGCTAGGGATGAACGTGGGGGGCAGCCTCTAGTGAACCCCCCAGCCAGGGAAAGGCCTTGGCCCCCCCCCGGTTCCTCTGGTCACCCTGGGAAGCGGCTTCAGGCGTCCTCACCCCCCGTCGGTCTTTTTCTTAGTGCCGGGCCGCTGGGGAGCGGGCAGAGTCCAGTCCCCGGGGGAAACGTGGGGAGGGGAGACACCACAAACCCCCCCTCTCGAGTCCGAGGGAGAGCGGACGGAGGCCCCCCCCCCAAATCCAGGCTGTCCCCGCTAGGAACCAGGATCCTGCGGGGAAAGGCAAAGGCGCCGCCGCTCCCCCGGGCGGGCCGGGCCACCCAGCCCCGCGCAGGGCCGCAGCGGCTGGGACCGGCCCCGCCAGCTCGGAGCGCCCCTCCTGGCCCCGGCTCCCCGAGGGGAGGGAAGGAAGGAGGGAAGGAGGGAGAGAGAGAGAGAGGGAAGGCTCTGCCGCCGCCGGCCCACCCGCCGCCGCTTACCTTAGCGCCGAGGGGGGCGGCGGCGCTGAGGAGGAGGAGGAGGAGGCGGAGGAGGCGGCGGCGGCGGGGAGCGGCGGCCATGCCGCGCTGCTGCTGCTGCTGCAGCCGCCGCGGAGGAGGCGGCGAGGCGGCGGGGCGGCCCACCAGCGGCGGTAGCAGGAGCAGCCGCCGCCGGAGCGCGGGCCGGCATGGCTGAGGGAGTTAATGACTTTACAACCTGCCGGGTGGCGGGCGGCGACCCGCAGCGCGGCCGCTCGGCGGGGGATGGGGATGGGGATGGAGAGGGGGGGGGGGGAGGCGGGCGGTCTATCAGGCCCCGCCGCCCCGGGGCTCGGCCCCGCGTCCCGCCTGCGAGCTGTGGGGCAAGCAAGGGGGGCGGGCAGGCTGAGCCTGCCCCCCTTCGTACCGCCCTGCCCGCCGCCCGGCCTTGGCCTGCCCTTCTCTGGCCGCTTTTTGGGAGCCGGTCGGCGGCCCCCGCAGCGTCCCGGGGCAGCGGCGTGGCACTGCCGGCCGTCCCTGCTGCGCCACCCGCGAGCTTGCCCCACGCAAACCCCTCGCTCCCAAGCGAAGCCCTCTCTTCGTTTCCTCCCCCACAAAGCCCCCTTGCTATCCGGTTCCTGCCCTTTTTCTGGGCAAGCTCTGGTTCTTTTGGGGGGATCGCTTTTTGGGGGGTTCCTTTTTGGGGATGGCTGGGGCTGGAGGATAGCGTGTCCTCCGTTCTAGGAAGGATGGGAGGGATACATCACACCCAACATGGAGAGCAGCTCTTCCCAGTGCTGTGCGTGAATTGTGCCCTCAGGGTGAGCCAGCCTGGTCACCTGGCCCTGATTAAAGAGAGGACAGAGTTGCCCGGGAGCCCTACTTCTCAGCCATGGTTTGTGAAGTCATGTACCGAAGCCCAGCTTAAGTCTCATGTGAAAATTGTTCTCCACCTCCTCAGTTGCTAGGATCACAGAGTGGTTTGGGTTGGAAGGGACCTTAAAGATCATGTAGTTCCAACCGGGCTGCCACGGGCAGGGACATCTCCCACTAGTCCAGGTTGCTCAAGGCTCCCAAAGTTCACGCGTCCCGTCTTTACGCAGTAACTGCAAAATCAGACCCATTGAGCCTCCTCGCAAGGGTCAGCTCTGTGTTTGAGGCCTCCTCAGAAGATGCGATGTCACCTAAGGAGCCCCTATAAGCTTTCTCACACCTTCCAGGCTAAAGAAATCTGCCGATCCTCATCTCCAGGTGCTGCTTTCAGGCTGGCACACTGAGATAGCCAACTGTGCAACTTCAAAGGGACAAATCTGCTTGCTGGTGCCTTGTCCCCCTCCTTTCTGGATCCCCCCTTCTGTACTTGTGATGAGAAGGCAGCCTTTGGCGAGATGCTGCGAGTCTCTGTGCCTCACACACCTCAGCCCATTGGGGGCTGGCTGCTGGAAGCCAGGAACAGATGCATAAATGGCATCGGGTGCCCCTAGGCTGGGGAGGGCATCTGGGGACCAGCGGTTCCTGCCTGCCAGATGTACTGTAATTAGTGTGGGAGACCTCCATGCATCTTCCCCACCAAGGGGTTCAGCCTCAAGGTGGAGGGATGGAGGGAGGGGAAGGAGGGGAGTGATGGAGGGGTGTCAGCAGGGGGGAGTGACTGGGCACTCCTGATCAAAGCTGTTTGCAAGCAGGCAGGGGACATGGGGAGGAGAGGGCAATCTCCTTCTGACCCATCCAGAGAAAGCGAGGATGAGGAGGACTGGTAAATAACATGGCTGCTCTGTGAGCTGGCCTTCTACAAAGGCGTTGGGGGGGAGGAAAGCTTCAGAGCTGATTCTTGGCTTTCCTGCCCTGCTGCAGCCCTGTGTAATGTCCTGCTGGAGCCACCTCCCGCCGTGCAGATAAGCAAGGCTGAGCAAAGCTGAGAAGAGGCAGAGAGGTGGAGGAGAGGCTGTGCCTAAGAAGAAAAGGGGGGTTGGCTCCAGCTGAGAGAGGGAGTCAATAGCAGTGCTGGTTCGCCGTGTCTGATCTCCATCAGCCCCCCCTAAAAAACAGTGTCTGATCGGCAGCTCTGGGAGGCAGAAGCAGCCTATTGATTACTGCTTGGTGCAGAGATGATTTGGAGAGGGGGATTGGCATGTGAGGCGCTAAGGGAGCGTGACGGGGCAAATCCAGGTGGCGTATGATGCTCCAGGGCCCCTCTGTGACCCTTCTGTCCTGACCTTTCATGCTAATCTGGCTCTCATCATGCAAGCACAACTCCTTAACCTCTTCTGGTCACGGGGGTGATGTGAGTACAGTGTGGAAGGCAGAAAAACAATGTTAAAATGCTGCTTGCCATTTTATATCCTGAGTTTAAGCAGTGTGGTTGTGTTCTTGACATTCAGAGATTTTGAATACTCTCAGTCTATGTGGGAGCAAGGGGATGGGAGATAAGGTTCTCTCATAGTCCCGAGACACACACCCTCAGGTAACCAGTGTATGGAAAGGTTTGATAGTCCTATTGAACTAATTAATACATTTAAAACCTTCCTAATAAAACCATCACCAGACACCACAAACAGCTTTCAGTCTTGTAATCATTTGTAATCCACCTCTCCCAATTTGTACGTTGGGTTTTTTTTCCTACTGTCTTTATTTAGAACATAAAGTTGCCAATTTCTAACTGGGCCAGCTGGTTCTGCTGTGGTCTGTATTAGTGCGTGAGCAGCCTGAGCTCTGCATGTGCAGTAGCCCTTGTGGTTTTGCAATCAGCCCTACCATTACAGAGGACTTTTCCCCAGTTGCTTCCCAGTTTCATGTGCCCTGTTAGCAGAAGGTAGGTCTGTGTTACCACCAGGCAGTGTTTAAAGGACTCATGAGGTTGAACCCTTTGTTACCACCCAAGAGCACAGCCACATGCTTTCATCCTAACAGTCTCTCCGTAACCGGAATTGAGCTGGGGCCAGCCAGAGTGTTTCATCATAGGTGCCAACCACTTTTGGACACGGGCTGCTTAGGAGGAAGGATTCACACTCATCCCTTGCCCTCTGGAAGTTACTTAGGATTTCAACCTCTTGTTTCATTGAACTGGGTTTCACCAGCCAACTTTCTCCAAAAAGCTTCCAAACAGTTAGGAGAGTAATCAAAGCACATTGCCTTTGGCAAGGAGGACCGGTATTTGTGGCTGCTGTTGCAGCAGGTCCTGCAGGACTAGAGTAGTTCCTCTAACATTACCTGAAGGGATTTATCCTGCTCACAACTCACTTGCAGGTGTCACGGATGGCAGCCGTAAGTCCTGGATCATAATTGTAGAGTCTGAGTTTAGAAAAATGCATGTGAGACTCTGGCCTGGAGTATAAGGCTCTTTTGGACACCTTTTTATTTCTGTGTGTGTGCTTTCCTCCCATTGACCAAGCTTCTGGAGGGGGCCTATCTTTGATCACAGTCTTGCTGGACACTGCACTGGGTTTTTAGTCCATTCCTCTGGCCAAACAGTCCCGGGAACTCAGCTGGCTTCACCTGGTCCTTGCCCCAGCACACATGCCCCTTCTTCGCCCTGGGAGCAGAAACTACAACTGGACTTTGCTGTCCACATGAGGCTCCACTCTGCAGACATGAGCCCTGACAAGGGAAATGGCCAGTCCTTCTTTGTATCACTCTGAGCGGCTCCAAGAGTTCAGCTCTGTTAACATACAGAAAACAGTGGCTTCATTCAGCTCAAGCTGTCATTGTGGGAATAAGCCAGGTCTGCTCCTCCATGGAGATCTCCATGACCTGAAACTGTTTCCCAGAGATGTCTGAATTCCCTGGGCTGCTGGGGCAGAGGATGGAGCAGACCTCAAAGGAGGCATGGTGTGGGGAGGCTGTTTCCATCCCTCATGTCAAACCATGCTGCTGCTTCTGCTCTGGCTCTGAGAGGTTCCTCAGCTCTCGAGTGCCCTCACGAGGGATCTGCAGAGCCCTCTCCTCGGCCTGAGTGTAAACGCACAGTCTGGCCAAAGCAGGGAGAGGCCAGTGGGAGGTCTACTTATGGCTTTGCCTCCTCCCCGGGCCAGGGACATGTTTGCAAAGCTGTATTCTTTGTAGGCTTTTGGATCCACATCCCACAAGCTGAGGCCAGGCTCCTTTGTGCAATTCATTGTCCGGCTGCTTCCCCTGGAGAGACGAAGGGGGGGAAATAAAAAAAGCCTTAAGCTCCCAATATCTGCAGCCTCTCTTACAATGGAGGTTTTGTAGGCTGAAAAGCAGCTCCCGAGGGACCAGCCCTGCAGCAGCAGAGCCTGCCATGCGTGGAGCTGCAGGAGGGTTAAGCTGTGGATGAGCTCCCAGAAGTTAAAGCTCAACAGGAGAAATGTGACTTGGCTGGGTTTGCTACCGGCCTCTTTGTGTCTTCCATTCTTCCACTTTGTGTCTTCCATTCTTCCAGCTTTAGCCCGTGCTGGTGCAAAGGGGCAAAAAGAGATGTGGCACGACATGCCTGTCGCAGGGACAGGGATGCTGCAGGCAGAGCAGGGTGGCATGTCAAGCCTGTGCAGCGCCGGCTGGGCCACTCGCCTTTAAATGCTGGGGGTAACGACTTTGTCATCTCTTAAGGCAGTGGCACACTCACACTAATAATCAGCACTAATTTTGTAGTGGAGAGGTCCAGCCTGGCCCTCCAGAACTGGTTTCACCTCTCAGTTAAGCTGCTGTGTAATTTTCAAGGGTCATTTTTTTAGGGTCGTTGAGCACCCTGTGGCAGCATAGCCTTCCCTGCAGAACTGCTGCTGCAGGGAGCAGGACTGAAAGTAAGAAAAAACGGGAAAGATAGTTGGGGAGGGACATGCATTGCTTAATAGGCCAAGTAGAATTTTTTTTTAGATGAGAAATTGAAAAAGAATGTAGTGTTAGCATTGACGTAACAGCAGGCAACTGATAAGCTCCAGCCAAACCCATGGCCTTGCCATGCTTGGGCGATGTGTGTATGTGTGGGAAGAGATGTTGCCAGAGAGATTCTGAACCAGGTGCGTGGGGGACAGTTGAAGGGAAGAGCTGTCCTTAGCGCGGAGGGAATTCATTTCCCTCAGACAGCGCAGAGCTGGACCATGTCACAGCTGTCAGAGAGCTGGTGGGAAGGAGGACCTTTAGTTCCTCCGGAGCTGCCATGGGTCCATCTGCTCTTGGCTGTGCCCCCCGTCCTCTGCAGTGGTCTCCCTCACCAGGAGCTCTGCAGGTGCTGCACCCATCCCCTGGGGAAGCCCATGCTGGAACACAACATTTCTGATTTAACTCACAGTGTGGGAAGAAGAAGAGAACCTGAATCCCTGGCTGGGAGAAGCCAGCTGGAGGACCTGCTGTCCTTCCTAAAGTGACCCCAGGGCCAGCCTCAATGGAGTGTGTAAGGAAGGGGATGGTGTGGGAATGCTGCGGCTCAGCACCGCGAGTGGGGAGGTTGGCCTTGTGTCTCAGCAGTAAGATCTCCCCCTTTCAGGAAAGCACACTGCTCTGCCATTTCAGGGACTTGCAGGAGGCTCTTGCTTGGTATATATTAAAGATCCTTTCTCTGAATTGGCTGCAGATTTAGTCCCAAAGTTTACAGAGAGGCACAGTCACTGGTGAACAGCCTCTGGACTTGCCTACCCTAGTTTCCCTGCCTCACTTCAACAGCAGGCACCGTTCCTGCTCTTGGGGGAAGGCTCTTGGGTCAACCTGGGTTTTGGAGATGATGATGTTGTTTACCAACACAGATCACGGTGAGCACATCATCTAGAGGAAAACCACCAGTGCACCCTTCTGCCTGCAGACGCTCTTGGAGCTTGTTCAGCTGCTCCCTTTAGGCTTACTTTTGAATTCATGGGCAAGACTAAAAAAGCAGCCTGGTTTTGGCATCCAGCAATCACTGCACCTGGTGATACTAGACTTTCATGTAAATCTTTGGGTTAGGACCAAATCTCGTCCTCTCACATTAGACAACAGGAGATGAGTGATGTTTACTTCTGGCAATCGATCACATGAACATCTGTTTGAAAATAGGTGCCAATGGTATGGGTGTTTAGGTTGCCAGAGCCCAGGCAGGGACTGAAGAAAATCCAAAATAACAGGGTAAATCCTCTCTTTTTTTTTAGTCCTCTTTCTGTTTAGGCTAGAGGTGGGGAAAATAATTCCTCACAAATGCAAGAATTTGTGTGTGCTGAGGTAGTGTGACACTGGGTGGAATGGATCTGATCAAGGGTGTTGAAATGGGAAATACTTGCTTTCTGTATTTCTAAAATATTTCAGTTATCAGTGGATTTCAGTTTAATTATTATCATTAAGTATTATGCAAACCTCAATATGTTTCAGTTTGGGTTGAATTCAGCAGCTGTTTGTCAGTTTGTTTTCAGTTTTGTGCTTAGTTGGAAAAGCTAGAAAGTTTCTCCCAAACAACTGAGAGAAAGGTTGTTTGGGTATTTTCCTGGAAAAGCAAATATTTGCTTTATTTGCACAACTACAGCCCTGACCTAAACAAAACTTTGCCCAGTATGATGATCTCTTTTGCTTAATGAACTGAAAATAGCTAGGAAAAAAAAACAGGATATGGTAAGACTCCAGTCTCACTTCAAAGACTTTGCTTGTTTCCTTCACAATCTTATTATTTATTTTTAAATAGAAGTCTTGTTTCAGAAGCAAGCAGATATATTGCCTTTAAAAGGTCATAAAAATATCTCTGTATTAGAACAGCTTGGGTGGATGATGCTTACAGCGATGTGCCCAAGCAGCATAAAGTTGCCATTGCATACCTTGGCTATGCATTACAAACACAGTACATAAAACTGAGCATGAGATAACATTAAAATACAGGTTTCTCTCAAGATATCGACATAACATGATTAACGCTTTGCTGGCTCTTACATCAACACTCATACTGAACCATGCAGAGCAGAAACAGTATTTTCTGTTACCAAAGTAGTGTATAGCAATAAAAAGGATGGAGGGGAGGAAGCAACCTGTGTTTTGTACAAAACCGTGCCCTGGGCTGCCCTGCTGATGCTGAGCTCCAGCAGGTAATTCTCAATCTAGCCCAGTGTTTGTCATGGTTAAAACATGGTAGTCTTGTCTTCATGTCCCAAACCAACTGAAAAATCTGTTCTTTGGTTAGAATACTACCAAATAACCCCTTCCTCTTCCTTCACTATTTCCCCTCCTCCAAGGGGATGGCCACAAATCTCCCGAGACAGGACAAGGCACGCAGCAGGAGGGAAGAAGAGACAGGCTGGGTTTTTAGGGTGCATGGCTGTGGCTCAGCTGAGCCGTTGGTGGGGCAGATCAGCAAGGCACCGTGGGCAGGAGACCCAGCCAACACCAGGGTCCATTTGGTGTAAGGAGCACTCAGATGCGCTGCTTGTAAAAACACGATAGTGTTCTTGATTTGTGTCTTGTTCGGACACGGAGCCTGGCTCTGCAACACCCCAGTTTGTGCTGCTTATATGAAAATAAGCCATGCTCTGCTACAGCTGCTCCTTCTCCGGCAGGCAGCACCACAGGCACAAGGGGCTGGCACCTGGGGCTGGCATCTGGGTTATTATAAATTCTGTAAGCACCTGCACCTACCCCCCCCAGGTGTTCCCTGAGTTGGCTGCTCTGCCAGAGCATCTGCAGAAATGCAGAGTGCAGGTGCACCACAGTGTTTTCCAGGACTTGGATTTCTCTTCCTGGGATGCAGAAGAGGAGACACAGTAAGAAATCAGCCTGCTTCGTTGAGGATTTTTAGTGTTAATGCCAGAGATTTTCTCTTTACCAGGTAATCCCAGCTCTGCTCCTAGTTGCTTTGGCATATGCCAGAGCAGCAGCAGTCCAGCAGGGAGGCAAACGCACCTTTGGAAGGCAAGGACCTACCCGATGTGGTTTGAAATAAATATCAATATTAACATCTACATTCACCCATAAAAGTTAGCTGGGGAGAGCCAAGCAGACTGCTCCCTACCCTGTGCACAGAACAGCAATCCAGTGGAAGAGCAATCTATTGTGTATGACCAAAGCTGATGCATCAGACCAAAGAGATGGTCATAGCCTTGTGGTGGCAAAGGGATTGAGTGGACTTCTTTTTAAAGAGCAGCATTAAGTTAAACTGTATTACTCATTCTGTTTACCTCTGCAATACCTTGAGGCTTCATACTATCAAGTGACAGTAAGGTGGTTTCTGTTTCATTGCTCTGTCTTTGGAGCTTATTTCCTGGCATATGGAATCCCCTCCTTTAGCGCAGTGTGCTGACAACCTGAACTTTCTTGTAATTGATGTTTACAGGATTTCTGAATTGCAGGTTTGTTTAAACATCCTGTATGTAGGATCTGGTCTTTGCTGGGTGTCAATCAGTCTGTGCAAGTGGGACTCTATCAGGACTGACTGGTCAAACCCTTGACTGGGAAACTGTTGTTCTTTTTGAAGCGTGCCTTCAAAATATTGGACTTGGGGGAATTTAACCTTCCTGTGTTCCAGCTGCTCTCTGCAAAAAGAGAGGAACCTTCCAGACAAAGTACGTTGTGCGACTGATGTATACAACATTAGCAACCTGAGAGAAAGGGAAAAATGAAAGAGCTACTGAACCGAAGTATCTTTCTGGCATACTAGTTGTGTATGTTATTTGTGTATTTCCTGCTAAAAATACTACCTGCAAAGTCCTGTTTTCCCTTTTGCCTGCCTGCGCAGTGATGTTCTCCTGTGCTATTAGCAGTCTAAAATATCCACTCTTCCCATCTGCCAGATCACACACCAGAAGGAGGCAGGCGATCTATCACCTCCAAGACTCAGCTGGCCAAGTGGCACCTGTCAAACTCTTCCCAGGAAGGTACAGGAAACAAATTGAAGAGAAATAGCGCTGGCTGCACCTCTGTCTGCACCAAAGTCAGCCAAGACTGTTCTTCCAACCCTTCCCAAGGCTCTGGCAGCCTTTGACCCTATGGTTGGGTGAGGACTTGGCAGCCCCCCTTTTCAATGGTCTGCACTGGGTGGATGGGTAGGACCAGGTGGGAAATGCGGCTCCACAGCCCACTCAGCTTGTCGGAGTCCATATGGTTGTAGGAACTGGGGGTCCTAGCGTTGGTGAACTTGGCCCAGAGGAAGTCACGGACCTTCTCTTCCACCTGCTGGAGGCTGATGTGGGTCTCCAGCACCTCCTCCTCCAACAGCACGGTCAGCAGTAGGGCCACGTCCTTGAAAGCTGCAGATTCATGGTCACAATATTTGTAGAAGATGAGGGTGGCCCCTGCTGGCAGCAACTCAAAGCGGTGTATCACAGCAGCACGGCTCCCAGCCTGGAAAGCCAAGCTGAGCTCTGAGTCCACCTCCTGCTTGGCCTGGTCGCTCTGGAGCCTGGATTTATCTGTGCCATTGATCTGGACCGTGCTGGCATGCAGGGCAGCTGAGTAGGTGTCAGCCACATGGGTGCTCAGGCACTGCAAGGTCCGCTCGCCCTTGCGTCCGGCTGTGAAGATGATGATAGCCGGCTGTGTGTGGTGGGATACACTGAGGTGCTTCTGCAGGAACTTGCGCCCACGAAGCCACACGTGGGGACTCTGCCCCGGAAACATGTCCTGCAGCTGGTCGAATTGGGACAGAAATGCCTCCACCGTGAGGCTCTTGGGGACTTGCTGCACCTTGGAGGTTGGGGTGATGAAGTAGAAGCAGAACAATACCATGCATATGGCGAAAAGCCCTGTTCAACAGGGGAGAGTCCCAAGACAGGGAACAGAAGTCAGTCCCAAGTGACCTGCAGTTATATGCTGAAAAGTAGCTACAAGGGCTCTTTTTTTCCTCCCAGACCTTCCCACTACCCCAGGAACGTGGTTCAGGTTGGCACACTCTCTGGGGGCCCAGCAATAGTGAAGAGGCTGCTTGCCCCATGTAGTGAGACTCATGCTCCTACACACCAGTCAGAGAGGACTACAGCTCCAGAGATGGAGGCAAGGCTACAGCTTTGATGTCGCAGTGCAATTTTCCTGAGGAAATTGCAGCTGGCCACAAGCTTTCTTCTCTTCCCTCCTCTCTGTTTTCTTTAAGATTTGTGGCCATTGGCAGCATGTACCTCCACATATGGAGGTGTCTGACCCAGCTAAGGTGTCCTGTTCACTACCTGCCTCCCAGCTATGCTGGGTGAACTGAGGCTACCGTGCTTCATCCCAGAAAAGGAGGATAGTGCGGTCCAGACGCACCTGCTTGCATCCCTCTTCATGGCAAAGCAGGATCTCTTTCTACCAGAAGAAATGTGTGGTGCAAAATCAGCATCACAGTTCCTGCCTGAGGCCCCAGGGGACAGAGGGAGACTGGGAAGGGGGACCATTACTCTCAGACATTCTAGGACATGCCAGGGTTCTCCTGGCATGCTGAACACGTTGTGCCTGCTTTTGAGGCTTTAGAGCTAGAGGGAAAACTGCTGCTACAGGCTCAAACTGAGCCTGTTTTTAAGGGACAAGTTTTTCCCTCAAACCCTCAGAAAAGGCTGTGAAAGATCTTGAGAGAGAAGAAGAATTAAATATGCTTCATTACTTGTTCCTGGAGTATTAGTGCCTTCTGGTCGATGAGTAATGCACAAGGGAAGCTTCTTTTCCTCACCTGTCGTCAAGAGGAACACTTTGGCTGCCTTCTGGCCTGTGTTTTGGGTGGTGATGCTCCGCAAGCAGGACTGAGCCTCCGGCTCTGGGGCTGTGTGCCCTACAGTAAGAGAAAGAAATGTGCCCAATGTAGAGGGAACAGCTAAGCTGGGCTACAATGAGACAAGCAACAGAGCTGGCAGGAGCTCCTGGCAGAGGGAAAGAGTGAGAAGTGAGTTCTGCTTTGGGTTAATACAGCTTTGAGGCTCGGCTCCTCCTGCTTTTAAGGCAGGGGAAGGAGAAAGGTGATGCAGGGTGCAGCATGGTTTCATGCCTTTCAAAGCAGGACAGGAGTCAAAGGAGAGAGAAAGAGAGAAGCCAGTTAATTTCTTACACTTTCTTTCCTGCAGAAAACTTTCTTTCCTCCAGAAAACGGACAGTGGGCACTAGAGAGCTCACCATACCATTTTTTTTAATGCCTATGGAAAGCGTAGACATGTGCATAGTGGAAGAGCAGCAGTGTGCAGCCACCAGCTCACCTTTGGTTCCAAATCTGTTCCTTAACATGCCTTGGGATACTCTGTCCTGTGTTTCTTGTTCTATGTGCTCTTCTCGCTCCTGATCTTGGAGTGGGGAACTGGTGCTCTTCACTGCCGAGAGGCCTTTGGTGACATCATCTGTGGCAGTCACATCTGAATGTGTAATTTTACTGTCAGAGCTCAGTGACTTGCTTCTTGATGAAGCATTGTCCTCTGAGCTTTCACATTGCTTGCTTATCTCCTGGTCCTGCTGAGTTTCCTGGTTGACAGGGCTGTCTCTTTTGCTGTCTATTTTATCATGGACCAGCCAGGCTGTGGGAAACAAAATTTGCAGACCTACACTTAGTCTCTTTTAGCACAAGAATCAACAACCCTTTCTCCTGCTCTCCTTCCTCCAAGCAAAGGACCAGGTTAGCAGCATTTTGGAAATGCTGTACGCACAGAAAGGGAGAGACTCACCTTTACCCAAGTCGTCTTCTTTCTGCTGTCTTTCTGAGTCACCACCATCTCCTTTCTTCTCGGGTTCTTCCGGAGATTCTTCAGTTCTCTGAGGAAACTTCTCCTCTACTGTGGGGAGAATGTGGGGAGCAAAATTCGCAGACCTACACTTAGTCTCTTTCAGCACAAGAACTAACAACCCTTTCTCCTGCTCTCCTTCCTCCAAGCAAAGGACCAGGTTAGCAGCATTTTGGAAATGCTGTACGCAAAGAAGGGGAGAGACTCACCTTTACCCAAGTCGTCTTCTTTCTGCTGTCTTTCTGAGTCACCACCATCTCCTTTCTTCTCGGGTTCTTCCAGAGATCCTTCAGTTCTCTGAGGAATCTTATCCTCTACTCTGGGGCTATCTGGATTCAACATCGTTGTTTTTCCTTCACCAGCAGTTGTTGTTTTATACACCAAAGAGTCCTCCTCTGGTGTGCAGGTGGTCTCACAGGACCTGCTTGTCACTTGGTTCTCACATGTTTCTCGGGTAGCCTCTTGTTGCACAGGAATTTCTGCTCTGGTTTTCACCTCATCTTGGGCTTGCCCATCTGTTGGGATGAGAGTTCAGAAGCTCAGCTAGCTGTATAGGAGTCAAGAGTACACATTGCTTGACCAAAATTGAGAAACTCATGGGAAGTTTTCTCAAAGACAGCCAAGCAGGTGAAGGAAAGCAGGGGAAACGCCAAGAGATGCAAAGGTAATTGCTTTCCACTTCCTACGAGCGGACTGATGCCAGGCCAGTCTCTGAGCAATGGCCACCTTAGGAGCCAACCTTTCTTCCCGTTCCCCAGTTTTTGTTGCTGAGCGTGATGTTACACTGTATGAAATATCCCTTTGCCCACCTTGGGTCCTCACCCAATCTTCTGCCAACCCCAGATTAGTTGCCTGGCAGGGGAAGAGGGGGAGAAAAGAGAAACCCTTGACTCTGTACCAGTGCTATTCTGCAATAGCCAGAACATTCCTGTGTTATCAACACTTTTTTTTCTTTTTTTTTAAACCCCAAAACACAGCACTGTACAGGCTGCTAAGAAGAAAGTTAACTTAATCCCAGCCTATGTCCCACGCTGTCCTATGTGGGGTGGGCAGGCAATTCTTTCATTAAGTGGTAGGATATGTTGCCACATCTTCCTCAGGTAGTAGATTTTCCTAGGCTGGTAAATTAAGGTGATGGATTTGAAGGATTTCTAAGGCTGTTGTTGAGTTCCAGCCAGAAGAGTTACACCAATGCACTTCAAGCATCTGTCTGCATGTAAATGTTAGCTCTGCTTGTGCTCCTTCTCCGCTCCTGTTCTAGAGCTGCTCTCCCCAAGAGCTATGGTGATGCAGAATTAAGAGCAAACACTGGAGCATAATTCAATAGAGAAATTCTGAGGCTGAACATAAACGTTTGCAACGTATTCTGAATCTTAAAAAATCAAACAGTGAAGCTCAAATTTCAGGCGCTGCTTGTGAAAAATTGCTTATGAATGATCAAGCACTATCATGACAGAAATTATTATGCTAAAATTAGAATAAAGACTGATAAAAATGGCAAGGAACTCCCAACTAATTAGAAAACAGAGAAAAAGCTGCACTTGTCATGTGTCAGAACATGCTGTCCTTTGGAGCATAATTTTTACATTCCTTGTTGCTGATTATTATGGGAACACTTCTGGCCACCTGGGACAGATCTGAGCTGGTTACAGCAACATGGTATCACTGAAATACTCAGCTGTAGTAGTCATAACAAGGCAGCTGGAGAATGTAAGCATGCAGTAGAAACTAAAATGTGAGGAACCTGGAGGTATCCTGCTGTTCAAGCTGGGCACAAATAGTACTTCTTGCCCTGCCTCCTCCAAAGGTTTCCCATCAGTAGGTGGTGGAAAACTGGCTTATTATTTAAGCATCTGTAGATGGGAAGCACTGGGATGCAGGGAAGGAAGCTCTCCCAATCTGGAGCTTCATCTTTAGTCTTCCTTGTGCTGCCATCCTGGACACAGAGTATAAACTTGTTGCAGATGGGAATCCAAAACTGAAACTTGTTAATCTTTCATCTTTCACCAAACTTGCTTTACTTGGCCTCAAAAAGAGGGTATTCTTTTATTTTTTCTTTTTATCCCTTTTATCCCTATGTAAAGGGATTTTCCTAGTAGATGGAGTAAGCACAGGATTCACTTACCTCCAGATAGATCCATGCTTGGATTCTCTTCCATTTTCTTTCTTCCTGAGAGCTCTGGCTTCTGCATCGTTTTGTTTCACTTTCTCCTTTGGTCATAAGGAGATGTATCTCCCTGCTGTTCAGGTGGCTGACCTGAAGACCCCCTCACAGACACCATCCCATCTTGGCCTCTGGAATTGTGACTAAACACCTATAAACCTGATAAACACAAAC
This sequence comes from Gallinago undulata, assembly GCA_026546715.1. Classification (NCBI taxonomy): domain Eukaryota; kingdom Metazoa; phylum Chordata; class Aves; order Charadriiformes; family Scolopacidae; genus Gallinago; species Gallinago undulata. The sequence goes on from JAOTQQ010000004.1 coordinate 1,917,899, forward strand.
ACAGGACCAGTGATTTATGGTAGAGGAGGAGGCAGCTCCTCCCTCCATGCTTGCCAAGGTGGTGTGAAAATGGAAGGATGTCCTTGATAACCGTGGACCTTCAGCCCAAGGGCTATTAGCTTCCTGGCAGGTGAGAAGCAGTCCAAGGGCTAATGCAAAACCACAGCTGTCTCAGGACAAGCCAAGTGAAGTAAGGCACCAGTTTCTCATCCGGATAGACTTGGATGGACTTGGCTGTGCTCTGAGATGTCAGGCTTGGAGTCCGGGGCTCGGGCAGGCTGCCCCCCACGCTTCTGAGCACCTGGCATCTCACAGCCAGGTCGACACAGAGCAATGAGCCTGCTCTAGTGTGTCGGATGGGGAGATGGCAGTGCTGGAAAGCGAAATCACTGGCAGAAACACCACTCAGCCCCCATGCAGCAGCATTACCCCCCCCCACACAACCCTGTGCCCACCTGAGGGGCCAAGCGGGGCCCTGGACGTGTGTTGTGAACCTGGAGCCACGGTCCGACACTCCTACACACCCCCCGCTGATGCTTCTACCTCTGCTAAAGTGGTTTGGAACTGGTCGGCCACGCAGGATGGAGCAAGGCTTGCTGTCGTAATCTGAGATAGCTGGTGGCTTTCACGAGCACAACGCCTGCCCGCGGGAAAGGAGGTGGCACGGAAAACTCCCGAGAAACTTTCCCCGCTGGAGAGCAGTCGGCACAGATTTCCATACAAAAATCTCAAGCTCAGCCTTCTCAGCAGCTCCTCTGGCATGGGAGTCAGTCTCTACAGCTGACTTTTCTTGCCAAATACAAGATTTGGAGGTGTGGGAGTGTATAATTGCTCGGGCTCCGTGAGCCCGGCTCTCCTCCCTCCCCTCCCCGTGCTGTTCCCGCTCGTGACGCTCCGGCAGAAGAAGGAAGTCAGAGGAACAAAAGTGAGTTGTGGAGTCGGAGGCTTACCCGGTCTTGGAGGATTGGAGCCAGTGGAGGCGGCCAAGTGAAGCAGAGGGGAGGCAACAGGGGGCCACTGCTGGCCCCTCCGCTTGCCCTTCCCAGAGGCCCTTTGGCTCTGCTGGTGGCAGGGCAGCCTGTGCCCCCAACGCACACCCTCAATCCTCCGCTGTCAACGTGACAGTGAACTCTGCCCTTCCACGGGCACCCGGCAGGCTGATGGGAGGTGTAGTTTTTCCTGCCCTCCTCTTCGCCACGTCCATCTGACGGACGGCTTTTCCCCAGTCAACAGCAGTGGTTCTTGGGGAGCATTCAGGAAACGCTAACTTTCTTTTTTTTTTTCAGCTGTATTTCTGCGGTTGTGCAGAGTTTTCCTTCAGGCAAACTGGAACGACCGGCAGCTTCCTGCATAAGGTAGCGGCGTTGCAGATCTAAACAATTAAATGAGGGTGAGGAGGGAACCGTTTTGAGAGTTGGTTTGTGAAGATGAGAATTACCACAAGGGAAACAACCTGAACACGCAGCCAGCAAAGCCCAGACTCTGGAAATGTCACACCGTGCAAGTGCAGGGAGGCTGGGGAGCTGTGAAATGGGGTGTATTTAGCATCAGCCTGCAGGGCAAGGAATGGGGAGCACCCCTAGTGCTCCCCTTCCAGCATGGTCCAGAGGCTGCAACAGGGGGAAGATCAGAGAGAGAGCGTGTGTATAGCTGCTCCCAGCCTCATTTGGGCAGAGGTTTTCCAAAAAATGATGATGGACCTTGCTGCGCCCGCACAAGGAACAGGTATGTGCCAGCCCCTTCCCTATGCCCCGCTGCCCAGGACAGGTTTCATGGGAAGCGGTGGCATGGAGCAGGGCACGCCGGGGGAAAGGCAGCAGCGCAAGGAGCAGCAGCGCAGAGACTGAAACCCTCCTTGAACTCAGCTCAGCCTTTCCACAAACATCTGCAGGGGAGCCCAGCGGGAAACGGCTGAGACCAAGCACAGGGAAAAGCAACTGGAATGGTGCTGGTAAGGAGCAGGCACTAAATATCTGGGACTCTTCAATTTGGAGAGTGGAAGGCTGAAAGGGGAGGGGATTTAACTAATATGTTCACTAAAGCCCCCAGTACTAGTAAATACATACATCTTACAATACTTGTAAAACAGGTGAGAGGTTGGGCTCAAATGAGCAGAAAAAAATTACTTCTTTGTGCCATGTGCAGGAAACCTTACTGGCACAGGGGCCACAGAGGCAGAGTGTCAGAGGGTTCAGAAAAGGATGAGTCTCATTTGTGGACAAGGGGTCCATAAGCAGATGGGACGGGTCTGTACCTGGCGATGGGAGATGCCGTTTATGTGAGGTGCGTGAGCCCAGCCCCGTCCCTTTACCCTCCCACAGCGCCCAGCACTGTCCCTCTGGGGATGCTCAAGCCAAAAGGGGCACTGCGTGACACCCTGTTTGTGCCCCCCCCAGACCAGGACTGGCTGGAAGGTGCCTTTCCTTCCTCTCTGCCTCTCCCCAATCCTCCAGGAGCTGCCCCCTGCTCCGATGCTGGTCCTATCAGGAAGGTGAGAAGGCGGAAGGTATGTGTGGGCACAGCACATGTAGCAATAGCAGGAAGGTACCTTCTCTCCAGCTGCCGGTGGCTGAGAGGGGACAGAGTCCACCTCCCTCCCTGGCAGATTCAGCACATTCTTTTATCATGGCCAACTTCTCAGCGGGTGCAGTGGAAGCTGTAAAACTGGGAAGAATGGCAAAGCAGGAAGGAAAAAGTCTGAGTGGATTATCTACAGAGGCCAAGATCTCCCAAAGGGCCCTGCTCTTGGTTGACAACCATCTCGCATCCTGGCATGTTTGACTTGGTCTGCTGCCAGCCATAAGGAGCAGCCGAGGTGGCTAAAGCGGACAGGAGCTGCAGGTATCAAAGGCTTCATAAAAATCAAAGTATTTTACATCCCTCTGTTCCTTCAACCTGCCAGCCCCTTCACCATAGCAGAGGGACCACCCGTCCTGCCAGAAGCATAAGTGTCATGAAACTGGTGGCGGAACCACAGCTCAGCAAGTGAAAGTTGTGTGTGACAAAATCTGAGGGTACTTTCAGTCCCTGCGGGTTGAGAACCCAGTTACCAAATAGCAGTTTTGCAGGAGAGTTCGCTGGTGGGTCTAGGGCATGAAGTCACCCACCACCACCACCACACTGTTACGGAAACGCGCCTTGATGTTGCATAACATTGCTTTTCTTCCTCTATCATGGGATGTAGAATTCTAGCTTCACAAATCTGGTCCTTTTTTTTTTTTTGAGTTTGAGGGAGGGTTTTATTTAAACAGGAGTAACTTTTTATGTCAATCTGCAGAAGACTCAACAGTGATGAGGTGAATTATAATGGGCATGCTATGTGAGTTATAATGGAAATGCTATGTCACAATGTAATCACCCAGCCACTTTAATTGGAAATTAGTGAATAAAGTGGTTCTACCCCTAGCTGTAGTTATGCCCCATCAGAAATCACAAGCCAGTCTTTTCCTACTTGATTTGAACTGCACGGATGGTTCAGCTGGACTCCCAAACCTCCTGATTTGTTGCATCCTCTTTTTGTTTTTGCTTTAAAAGACATTGCTTAGTCTCTGTGTTCTGCTTTTACATCTCTGAAGAGCGGCAGTATTTTACTCTGTTGCTGGTACAAAAGGAGGAAAGCATAATTAATCTCACACATATTCACTTGTTTATGCTGTGCTAGGATAGCATCAAAACCATTTTTATTTTTAAATATATGTACAGACAAGACGGTTACAGAAGCAAAGACTGAACGGCACTTCCCTTACCCAACCTTCTTGTTTGAGCACACCGAACACATACACACCTACTCCATTTACAACCCTGCAAAACAAATACCAGATGTATTCCAGAGCATTGTAAAGATAAGCGCCTTGACAGATGTCAGCGTCACCTTCCTGTCTTTTTCAGTATGCAGAAATGCTTTGGAGTATGTACAAGTGCCTCCGTTTGCTTAGCAACTTGTATTGCTAACTTGTATCCAAACTGGTCCTAAACCGGGGAAACCCTCATTAGCACCTGTGGGGAGGTGAGAGCAAACGTCTGGCCACTGTCGGATGGGAAAGCCAGGCACGTGCCGGTGTGTCGTAGCTTCAAACACAAGCTGTGACAGCAATTAGCAATCGTATAGCACTTATTACTCGGAGCACCCAGCACTCCTTTTCGACTGTGCAGGAAAGAACTCGGGGGCTCTTTCCCTGCCCGCCTCGACCCCTCAGGTGAGGGAAGGAGAAAACGCCGGCCGCGGCCGACACGTCTCGCCCTGCCCCGGCCGACCGGCCGGCCCGCCTCAGCGCGGCAGCGGGCCGAGACCCGCCCGGAGAGCTCGTCGGGCCCGGCCTCCCCTCAGGGGCCGCCCCCGCAGGGGCCCCGTCAGGCTGGGGGAGGCCGCGGTCGAAGGGGCGGCTCGGCGCCACGGGCGCTCCCTCATTTTTTTCACTGGAGGGCAGCCTCGACGCAGCCCGACGGCGGGACGGCCGCTCCCGGCCCTCCCCTCGGCCTCCTCCGGCCGGGAAGCGGCGCGGCGGCGGCCGGCTCATAAGGCGGCGGCCCCGTTCCCTCAGTGAGGCGGCGGCGGGGGGTTGAAGGAGGGGAGTGGGAAGGGAGGAAAGCGGCGGAGCGCGCGCGCGGGGCGTCGGCGGGACGCGCAGGCCATGGCGGGCCAACCGCTGTACCACGTGACGCCGCGGCGCCCCCTGCGCGCGCAGACGGCGGAAGTGGCGGGCCTTGACCCCGCCCCGCGGCGCGTCCGGCGGGAAGTGAGGTTCGCGGAGGCGCCCCCGCCGCGGGAAGGCGGCAGCTTCAGTCCCGAGCAGCGCGAGGAGGAGGCGGCAGGGGGCAGCTGGGGCAGGGGGCGGCGGCGGCGACGATTGCGGGGCCGCGGCGGGGCGGCGACAGCGGCCAGGATGGTGGGGGGTAGCGACGGGCAGGCTCCGCCAGACGCCACCGAGCTGAAGCGCAGGCGGAAGAGCCCCCGGTTGGCGGCAGCGAGAGCGGAGGAAGCGGAGGCGGGCGAGGTGGAGGCCGCGGCCGAGCCCGGTCCTGAAGGGGTGCTGGAGGGTGAGCAGTGCGGGCGGGCGGGCGCGCGCGCACGTAGCGCCCTCGCGGTGGATCTCACGGTTGAGGGCGCGGTGGGGTGCTGCGAAGTGGGGCGGGCGGGCGGGCTGGCCCTCTCCTCCTCTGCGGCCGTCCTGGCTGCGGGGTAGTGGTTGCCTGAGGTGAGGGGGTTGTCCTCCTGGACAGCCCCCCTGGCAACAGTGGGGTGTCTCAGTGGGTCTGGAAAGGGGCGTCTGGCGCTCCTGGGAGGCTGTCAGGCTGGAGTCTTGTGGGCTTGAGCTGAGCTGCCTGGTTTCTCACCTGTTTCTTGTTTCAGAGGACGAGCGTCCCTTTGTGAATCCCGACTCCTTGACCCGACCCCCGATAAAAGCCTGTAGAGCGGCAGGTAGGTTGTGACTCGGAGAGGTTGCGGTGTTTGCTGAAACGCACAAAACCTGAGGGAAAAGGCAGTTTATTGGGGTTTAGTGCCTTTGCAGGTGTCAGTGTGGTTCTGGCGTACAGAAATCCTGCTGCCATCTTTATTCTGTAGGTAAGAGACAGGGAGTGCTTCTCTGCCTTCCGAAAGGACCGGTGCATGCAGAGCACGCTGAAGCCCTCAGGTGACGGTTTGACGTAGAGCGTCACTTGGAATAGCGTTTTGTCGCAGCGCTAAAATGGGGACTGATTTTACTCGCGATGCTGGGTTTTTAAAGGCCGCATTTAAATAAAGCGCCTTGAGCCCCAGAAACAGAGGGCTGGGCTCCGTGCAGTGAGCGGCGTGCCTTGTGAGGAAGGGCAGTCGGGGCTTGCCTGTCCTCTCTTTGGAGCTCCGAGCAGGCGTTGGTGCTCGCTCTGGGACAGCGTTGTGTTAGTTCTGGGTGGCGCCATCCTGTTTCTTTAGTTGATGAAAACCGTGTCCTTTTCAAGGCTTTAGAGAGACCCTGACTTTGTGTAACACAGTCACGTGGCTTCAGCATGTCCTTCCATTGGAAAACTACAAGTACTGAAAGTTTTTACTTTCTTCCCTTTTAGTCTGCTGGGCTGTTTTGAGCTGGACTGTGGACATTATTAGTATGTGGCGATGCTCAGGTGGATGAGTTAGGTTAGCCTCAGACTATTCTCCATTCCCATCTGTATTCTTGCAACGGGGCTGTCGCCAAGATCATGTTGCAGCTCCAGTGCATGGCCCTAATTACGTGACATCACTCTAATTATGTGGCATTGCCCTTAAAAAGGGCTGCCAATATTTTGCTTCACAAGCAGGATTTCTGGGAGGTGTGGGGGAAAAAAATCTTGAGGGAGAGAGAGAGAGGTTATGAGTATTTCTCTGGGAAAGTACAAAGGTTTATCTGTGAAAAAAGCTGTGGGAAACTGTTACTCCCAAATGATGGCTGACAGGGTGCCAACATGCTTAGTGTTTTACATGTGGCTGGGCTGACAGCTGAGTGTTTTGGATTTGTGTTTTTTTTTTTTTTATGTAGACCCTCTAAAACTGAGGGCAGAGATAGTCTGCCTCCACCCCCCTTAAGCTCTGAGTATTTGATTATAGTCATAAGAGGCGAACATTACAGTGTTAAGAGACCCCAATGCTTTATATAGAAGCCAAGGAGTAGTTTCCCACATGTAGCTATACAGTATTGTGGGTTTTTTTCTGCAGAGTCTGTGAGGCAGCGGGACAAGCAGGGTGGATTTTTATAAGGACATAATTGTCATGCTTCCCTGAGAGCAAAATGAAAGCAAAACCACAACTGGAGAAACTGCTTTCTGGCTTCTGCTTTGAGGTTTTAAATATGGATTAGGAAACTTGCTTCTAGAACTAAAAAGCTTTAAGAGCTTATAAACCCTGCCTTGAATCAGGCAGCTTCTAGATCGACGAGCTAAAGATATATGCTAGCAATCTCTGTAAAGTCATTTTAAAATAGCAGAGTGTACGACTGTACGAGTTAAAGGCAGGCACTAGGTGTTTTTGCCACTCCAGTTTGTGCTGTGTGTAGTTGCTGTGGAACATTGCAGCGTGTCGCAGGACTATCTCTATGTTGGAAAAGATTGAACCCATCGGGACAGATATGTACTAGACTTAACAAGTTCCACTATGTTAAAATAGTGGCTTTACATTCTGGTTTATAAACCTGTAGCTTACGAACTTGCAGATTTCTAGTCCCTTTGATTAAGATGCTGTATGAAATGGGCACAGTAAGATCACTCTGTCTCTGTGTGTGACTGTGCAGTAGGTGGCTGGCCAGTAGATTTGGGGTAGATTGGAAAATCCTCACTAGCTGCCTGGGAGGCAAGACTGATCCTTTGGCTAGGAGGCTTAAGGCCTTGTAAGGAAAAGACAGACATGTCTGGACTGGAATTTATATTTTGATATATATTTCTAGGAAAGTTACACTTCATAAAGGGGGAGTGTGCTTTTCTCTGTAGGGAATGCTGTGTGTGCTGTCTACTTGCACTAATACTCTTCCTATTGGTGATACCTGCTTTTACACAAGGTGCCGATTCATGAGCTCTCTTCATGTGAGAAATGAAATTGTATATTTTAAATCTTTCTTTTTTACAACAACTTTTAGGAATGCTTTGAGAGACATAGAGTAGTGATTGATGCAAAGAAAGGGAGGGGAATTAAAAAGTGAACTGCATGAGCAGTCCCGTTTAGATTTATAGATCTTTCTGGTCTTGTGATTACTAGCTACTGCTACTAGTGAGATTTTCCTTGCAAAACCTCGATACATAGTGGAATATTATGGGTATGTTGTTTGGTGTTCCTGAAAATCCAGTAACTTGGTAAGTATTTTCATTTTTAGCTTGGTGGGAAATCATTTACTTAACAGCTCTTTAAGATGGATTTGAAAATATAGTATCCCACTCCCTATGTGCAGATACTTTACTGTTGTACCTGTGACTTAAGATATTAGTTTAAAACTTAGTTTTCTCCCATGTTTTTACTTGATGGTTCTTTTTCTCTTTTGTATGCTTCATATGCACTGACATGCTGAAGTTGCCGTAACATATTAGAAAAAGATTATGATTTCTTGAAGTAAAATTAATAAACACTAGATGGCAAGCTGTGTGTTGCCCTCACGTGTACAGTAAAATAGCTACAGAAACATTAAACCCCAGGCGAGCCCAGTGCTGTTAAAAGACTAAAAGGGCCCAGTGTCAATGTTTAAAAGCTCTATCAATTGTGGTTTTTTGCAACAGTTTTGCTGTTTCCTCTGCTTATGCCCTTCAGCTTGGTCACAGTGTCACAGTCTCTGTTCCACAGCTTTTGACCCGTACCTGATCTCCCCCCCACACCTTCAGTCCGGGCAACCATGTGGTTGCACTTTATCCTTTCAGATCCCTTCTCCTGCTGTTCTGCTTTTGACCAGCTTCCCAGCCCTGACCTTTGCTCTGTGACTCCCATCACCTTACAGGGCTTCATTCTTTCTACTAAGTAACATTAACTAAGATGGGTTTCAGTGCCGGAATGGCTGTGTAATTACGCAAACAATCTCAAGGTGGTGGTTTAGATTCCTCCCAGCTGCGTGAGGGCAGTAAGTTAGGAGCACAGGTGCCCTAGATGGTCGTTATGGTTAATGAGACAGAGACCCAACTAAAGGATGGCTTGAACTACATAAAAAGGGGGATTTATGTTCTATATTTGCTTCTCTCTCTTTTCCCTTCTTCCTAATGCGATGGATGACAACAAAATTACTGTTTGTAAGTTGTGTGCCCAAAGCTGGGGGAAGAATTTTTACTCCCATGCTTGTGTGTTTACTAGTTCACACTGAATCCCTTTAGTGTAAGGCATTTCTTCTAGCTTTTGGTGTCCTGATGTCTGGTTTTGGGGATTTTTTTTCAAGTGTTTTTAAGCCAAGGACTCCTAAAAATAAATTAAAAAAAAAAAAGCATGTGGTGGTGTACACAGCTATATTTATAGTGAACTCAAATTTACCATAAGCTTTTCAAGTCTTAGTTTCTTTTGGTTACATTTTAAGAAAGTTGTGATTGCTTGGGAAAATCACTGATTTAGAACATGTATGTTCTGAAACTATGTCTTCGTTCTTCAGTTTTGTGATGTTACGAACACAAATGATACTACACCTATACCAATCCTCTCTTTTTTTTTTTCCTTTTTTGCCTCCTGACAGGCAATTCTTCATATAACTTTCTTCAAGAGAATCCAGTAAAAGAAAAAGCAAAGGCTTATGACAGTAACGAGCCTGAGAAACCAGCAGGGCAAGGAAACTTTTATACACCATTAAAAGGTAATAACACTAGTTTTATCAGTACCTTTTCTGTGATGTAACAAATGATTGCTAAAATGACATTCTTTCAGTTCCTTTACAAAAGAGGAAATTGAGTTGAAATCTGAATGGATTAAGAAGTTTTAAAAAATAAATAAAAAAAAATTTCAGGGTGTACTCCTGCCCATGAGTGGAACTAAAACCAGTGGTAGTATGATGGTCATTTGCTTGGGTTTAAAATCTTAAAGTTCTAGAAAGCGCGATTTTAAAATCCGATAAATACGTAGCTATTTCTTGTTTTGAAAAGAAACAAACAAACAAAAGACTAATGTCATACCTACTTCAAAAACTGTTGTGAGAGCAGATCTTTAATTGTCTCAGGCAAAGCAAACCAAAACTGTTTTTCTAAAAACTTTCTGAAACACTTTTTTCGAAAAAGATGAGTTATTTTTGATTTCAACAGGGGGAAGCTGATGATACAGAGTGATTTCACAGTAAGAGAGCACTTTTTCTGTTCATTGCTCAAGAGATTTTTCTTGATGTGTGTTGCAGAAGCAATAGAGGTATACAATGAGGAAGAAAATACAGGATACTTTTTAGCCCAGCAGAAAGTAGTTACGTTAGTACAGGTAGTTTGAATACATCCAAATAGATACACTATGTAAGGGAGGTTTTTAGGACAGCTGGTAACTGGTCAGAGGGTGAGGTGGTGGCTTACATTCATTCTGTCAGTAACAGCCCTAATCACACATTGTTTATGGAGGAGCATGGAGAGCACAAGAGTGCAGACAGACAGAACAAAAAGGGTAATTTTGTGTCATATTGGAAAAAGCAAGGTGAAGGATGAAATTAAGCCCTTTCTAATAGATAAGTCACTTTCTCCATCTACAGAGGGGTCTGAGAGACTGTCATATGAGGCAGGCTTGGTTTGCCAGGACAGCATATACTCCTTCCCTAATAACCTTTGAAGATTTCATAGAAAGAGCTGAAAGCACGTATGGCTCGTCTGTCTTCTTCTGACCTCTGATGTGGTAACCAGGTTCTTTCACTTGTGCTTTGGTTTCAGAAAGAAAGGCTGACTTCCTTGAGAAAAATCAAGAGCACCATTCAGCTACGTCACAGAGTAAGTAAAAAAAATAGATACCTAGGTTTTCCCTGTAATTAAGTGAAAAGTACAGAATTCTTTTCCTTTCCTCTGCTTGTGGGTTTTCTTGTGCCCTGGGACAGTCTGTCTGGCAGGTGGAAAGAGCCCCAGGAGGCAGATCCAAATGGAAGCTGGAGCACATTCCAGAGCCCTTCTATGAGGTTATTCAACTCGCTGACCACAGAAAATGACCCACTTTTTTTTTTTAGTTTTTTTTGGCTCAATTAGGCAATGGAGTTGACTCATGGGACAATTTGTAAGTGCAGAGCATGTACTGGTGTCATTGTGGGAGTGAGCTTAGGAAGGGAACAAAAGGTAGCAGTGAATGTTAGATTAGTTTGTATGCATTGCCTTCCCTTCTACCGCTTCCCTGAGTAATGGTGGCCTGCTATGATTAAATAAGCTGTTGCATACTCCTGGAGGGGAGCAGCATTTTTCTTTGCTGGGAAACTCCAGTCTGTCTGTCCAATGACCAATTCCTTGTGTTTTAGATTTTTGTGGATTTGCTGGGTTGGGTTTTTTTTTTCCCCTTGGAAGAATACTTGAAATAAGAAGGGGAAAAAAAATGTTCTGAATTCTTAGAACCTTAGGCCTTATGTGCCTCAGCACTTGTTTCTATCCTGAACAGGTATAGATAAACAAGGTCTTGTAGATTAGAATTGAATTTGAAGAACCTGAGGGGGTTATTTGGGGTTTGGGGTTTTGGTTGTTTTGGTTTTTTTTTTGAAAACCGCAGTGCCTTCCAGAAGAGAAGCTCGTCTTGTGGTAGCTGCACATCTTTGAAATGCCTTTGAAACATGAATTGATGCAGAGTTCTTGCTACTCTGGTACTTTTTCTTTCATGTGCCAGAGGTAACGGGTGCTGCAGGAGTGACCAGCTGTGTGTTGGGCGGAAGACCTTTGGAAAATCACTTGAAACTCTGAAAGTTCTAAGGTGTCTGCAGAAGTTATGCCTTTTCAGTTAGGCAAGACAATTTTCTTGGCTTTTGTGCAGATTGTGTTGTAAATAAGGCAAGACTCTTAGGTAGGATAGGATCTTTTTTTAGACTGTTAATTGAAATATTTTTTCCTTTAGGGTATGATTCTCAGCTGTCCCCTAAATAAGAAATCTAGTCTCTGCAAACAGAGCTACATGGTAAAATGTTACAGAATTGAGGTGATTTTGATCTGTTAACTATTACACAACTGACATAAGATTAGCCAATTACAGTCTTCATGTCTGTGTCCTATCGGGGTGGGAGGTTGAAATTACAGAATAGTGTAGCTCATTAAGCCAGTTAAGCTCTGGCTTAAACCAGAGCTGCTTTTAGCACCTTCTGTGATTACATTCATACAGAAACAAGATTGTAGGATTTATTTTAGTGTTCTTGAAATAACTACTGCTGGGTGTGTTTGTTCAGTTTATTCTCAGTAGTGCCATTGACAATATCCTGATTTGGTTATATATTATTATTAAAGAGCCTTCAGCTTTGAACCAGTTTCTGTAGTTCACAAGGTGCCATAAGTTCTCATGTCTTTTTAATTAACTGACTAAATGCAGAAAAAATGCTGACCAGTAATTGCACTGTACATATTCATACTGATCTCTTGGTTAAGTTGTTCATAACACTTTTTTATGGATAATGTCTCTTGTACTTTTCTGTCTGAGCCTGTTTAAATAAATAGACCCAAAGTATATTTTGAAGTTGAAAGCTTGCATTTTTCTGTAAAAGCTCAATTCATCCCAAGGCCTCTGACCCAAGCTGGACAGAGAGGGGGTATGAGACTATAACTTTAACATATTGCATTGCTTTGCTACTTACATTTTGCATTGTGATGTTTTTCTAATATGTCTGTCAATTGAGCTTCCATTTTTCTGTCCCCCAAATTCTTGAGCAAAATCAGGAAACTTAATTGGGACTTGGGATCCTTGTGCATGAAATAACAGGTTGTTAAATCTGTGCCGTTTTGTCGCCTTGTACTTGAAATGCCTCTGCTTTTATTTGTGAAAATTTTCAAGAATTAAAACTCTTTGGGGATGATTTATGTTAGGTTGTGCACTTGTGCTTTTTATGCAAGATTGTCAAGATGATCACTTGAGAGCTGACGTTTGGCAAATACCGTAGATGGAGAGTTGGACTGCCAGTTGAATGGGACCTCTCAGGATAGTACTAGCGGTGAACGTGTTGTTTTCCTTGTTCACGACGAGCCTTGCTTGAGTGCAGGAGGGCAAATAATGCAGAATAGAACAGAAAGTCCCATACTTGATGCAGCCCTACCCGGGATGAGGTCACAGCATCGCCTTTGCTCCTACTTCGCAGGACTGCGGTCACTTCAACAAGGTGTTATACAAAGGTGCTTTGTTAACCTTCCTGTAAGCTTTGTAGAATTTTGTATGTAAAAGCATAACTAAGAACAGCTTTTTGTTGGAAGTAACACAGTTTGATGATTTCAATTCCCTGCTAAATTCCCTGCTGGAAGACTGGTTAAAAACTGTTGTCTTTGTATTTTTCTCATGTTTCTTTCTTAATTTCTTAACAGGCAGAAGTAAGTTTCCAGATCAGCCCACTATAAGGAAGCAGTCACAGCCTTTGGCCAAAAGTAAGACTTCTGCTTTCACTTCTCCTTCATGCATGTGTTATGTTTAACCATTTTCATGCCTGTCCAAGTATTAGATTTCCTGGTAGCTGGTGTTAAACTGAGGGTCCTTGCCACAATGAATTACTTGCTTGCTAGATCATATGTTTTCAGCGCTAAGGAAGGGTCTTGTACAATAGGTAACATTTCCACCTGAATTTAAGGTCTTCCATCTGTAGTGTTTACAGGATTTGCTGCACCATTAAAACTGAGGCAGGCCAAGTGGTGTTCTTATTTAAGAGTTGTTGTGTTGCCGTCCTGATAAAAGTTAGGATATAAAAAAGTATCATAAGGTATACAGTTACTTCCTGTATCCAGGGAGATTTACACATTTTGTCACTAATTTTACTGGGAATGGAATTGAGCCTTCTGCTTATAGTAGGTCAAATAAGTGTTAATTTAACTGTTCAAATACAAAGCCAAATCAAAATATCTGATATTCTATATGATTCCTGTGCACTGTTTGTTGTGTGTATTCTTTGTGAAGCTGACTGATCCAAAGATCACATTTTCTGATAGTGTTTGAGATGTGAATACTGCTGCAGAAACTATTTTTATCCTTACAGGGATAAGGAGGAAAATTAACTACACAGAAACCATTCTGGTGATGCCAGGTTTTGTGTAGGGCTTTTTCTGCAGAGCCTAAGTGTAGGAAAAAGCTTGACTTTTTTAAGAACTGCTTTAAGCTCTTAGTTTGCATTTGATTAAATAGCTCCTTTTTTCAGAAGAATATAAAGTTTTTTAGTAAATATGGAAATGTGTAAAAATGTCCTTTTAAAAAAATTTGTTACTTCACTAAATTGCTAAAGAAGTTCAAAGTTTGTTGGGGTTTTTAAGCATGGTTTTTATGTTCTTCCTCTACTATACAAGTAGCTTGAGGAGTGGGATGAGTTCACTGAATTCCACTGTTTCCTGTTATTTTCCTTGTCTAAGTCTTTGACTTCTGACTCCTTTGAAAACATTGTTTTCTTCTTGTTTGCTCCGCCTTTCTGTAGAGGATGGTGAATCCAAGAGAGGATTTTGCAAGATCTGGATTTTATTTCTGCTTCTGTTAATTAGCGTCTCATTGGTTTATGTTCTGTGGAGTGGAATCCCCAGTTTTCTGAGTGGAACTTCATCAAGGAGAGATACTCAAATTCTGAAAGAGTTTCGGGCCCGGATGACGAAACTAAAAAATACTTACCAAAGTCAGGACCCCAATCTGTGGAAAAGAACCCACGTGTTCCTTGAGAAACATCTTAATGCTTCCCATCTGCCTGTGGAGCCGGCCATCTTACTGTTCACAGCTGGCCAAGAAGCTGAGAAAGCGCTGAGATGCCTAAGTTATGAGATTGCCGATGCTTTTGCCTTCTCCCAGAATGCTGCTACAATCAAAATTAATGGAGCAGAGAAAGCCACTTTGGATAGTGACACTGTCAAGCTGGAGGTAGATGATGAACTCACCTCTGGGTTCAGAGATGGCAAGAAGGTAGCAGTGGTGCATCGATTTGAGTTACTGCCTGCAGGCTCCACCTTAATCTTCTACAAGTACTGTGACCATGAAAATGCCGCATTTAAGGACGTGGCTCTCCTCCTGACAGTTCTCCTGGATGACCATTCGCTGAGAAAGAGTCTTACCTTGCAGGAAGTTGAGGAGAAAGTCCGGGATTTCCTCTGGGCGAAATTTACCAGTTCACATGTTCCTAGTTCTTACAATAGCATGGACATAGATAAGCTAAGTGGACTGTGGAGCCGTATATCTCATCTTGTGTTGCCTGTGTGGCCTGAAAAGGATCTCCCTGTAGAGGGATGCGCATAAAAGTTTCTGTAGAGGACTCGGGAAAGGAGGAAGACAGGAAATGTATGTAACAATGACTGAACAGGGAAGAGCTCACTGGCTGCTGAGCTCAGGAAGCATACAGTCCTTTCTGTGCAAAGAAATTCCACCAACTGGCAGGGTGGTTTCTGGTAAAGTAACTGGGACTTCTCTAAATCAACCGCACAATGTAAGCAAGGAACTTGCTGGTTGTTGGTAAGTTTTGTTTAGTGACTTATTCAGGCTTGCTGTCCTGGAGCTGGAAGTAAGTGCTCACTGGTGCAGAACCACCAATCTGCTTCTGAAGCTGTCTTGGTTCCCCATTGGATTTGCTGTGAGGCACCTTTAGTGGTGGTGCATAAAGTTGTTATCACGTTTGATAAGGTAATAGGATGCCAAAACATCACTGTCATCTGCCAGAATTGCTTACTTCAAACATAAGAAAAATCATAAACTGAAAATGATCATAAAGTGATGTGAGTCTAAGCACAAGCCTTTTCTTGATCTGTCTGATCACAACATATATGTCAGCTGTCTCTGGCAACTTCTAGAAATGGCAAAATTGCTTGAAAGAGTTGGGACTGGTAGAGAACCTTACAGCAAGCATTTCTCCCTTAAATAAGCCTGCCCCAAACAGTTCTGGAAAATGAGAAAAGCTGAGGTATGCTTGATGTTGGTAGTACTGATGCCACTTTAAATAATCCCTCGGCACCTCTTTACCTCGCTGCTTCCAGGAATTCTCTGCTCTTTCTCAAATTTTTGCAAGTCTTAAAATTTGGGGGGAAACTGATAAAATGTCAGCTCTGTGTGTGTACAAAAGACCTGTTAAATCTCCTTTCCAAACAAAAGTTTAGGTAGACGTCGGTTATTTCTGATTTTAATAAGATAATTATTTTTGCATCAAGAGAATTTATTTATTTGTGGTACTTTGTATCCTAGAAAAAGAACCTTTCGTCGTGTTTGCATATAACCTGCTGCCTGCTGTATAAGCTTCTAGTGAAGAACAGATTACCAATGCATGTTTTTAAAATACAATTTTTGAAGAGTGCCTCATGCTGAGAATCCGACTAAAGACCACCAGACTAAAAACATGTACTTGTTTCTATTGTAACTATTTTGCTTAAAAAAAAAAAAGAGGGAGAATTGCAGCACTTCCATGTCACTGCTTTTTTTTTTTTTGGTGTATGCTCTTGAAATATTGGTCCATGTGCATTTGGTTTTGTGTATGAAGGAATGTGTGAAAACTGCTCTCAAATTAATAGGACATCTTGTAACAGCTGAGAGATTAGTGGTTCTTGGACCCATCCTTTATTCACAAGCCCCTTGAGCTGTCCTGTTGAAAAAAGTCCTTCTTAACCAGGAAAACCTCTTGAGGTGCTGGAGCTTCTGGCTTTTGTGCAAACAAAGGTTTGGGGTGTTAACGTGGAATGGACCAAAATCACTTTAAGCATATTAAAGGAACGCAGTTTGAGACGCAGAGTTATGGTTTCTTGATCTAGAGGGGGGTTTGTTCTTATCACTGAGAGCCAGCAATGGACAGTGCTTTTTATTTTAATGGGAGGACATATAAACAGTAAAAAGACATGGAAGTGCTGCTGGTTTGGATGTTTAAGAATAGCTCAGGAAGGAAAAGATGGCATTTATGTTTTAGACATTTCACTGGACAAATATTTTTTTAAGAAAACAACTGTGATCTATTTCCAAGTGTGTCTTGATAGCCTATCTGTTTGTATATAATGTATTTTAGTAATCATCAAAAATAAATTTACGTGTTTGTTTTATAAGTTGTTTTAAGATTTGCCCATTAAATTTTAAGTGGTCAGACTTTTTTTACATATTTAAGATTGTTCCTTTTACGTTTGACCAAATACAGATGCCTAAAATACAACCTTTTGCAAAATTTAGAACCTTTAAGAAACTTGAGTGGGGTGGTTGATACTGGAATGCAGATGCATGTATTGGATACTATCAGGGCTTTTCTCAAACGGAGCACAATTCAGGAAATGGTGATAGCTCTGTATTGTCTTTTACTTTGTGTTTTTATACTGTTCCAGCTGAAATCAGAACCGAGGAATTAATGATAAGATATGGTTCACTTGTTTCATTAGTCTGATGTAAGAGTCAGCAGCTGACAAAAGGGATGACTTCATTCTTGTTCCACTCCTACTTGCATGTTCTGTACTTCTGCTGTTGCAAACTAGTGCACTGTGAACTGACTGGAGGGACACTCACTAAAAGCTAGCTTAGAGAAAAAAAAAGTATATACTTACAGAATTAGCAACCACAAAAAAAACTTAAATTATGACATGAAAGCCAGAGATTCTATGCTCTGAAACATATATAATCCAGGTTATTTTGTTTCTAAAACTGCACCTCATGTCCCACTTCCCCAGGATTATTGAGTATTAAAGAGCTATGTTCCCCTGTTTCAAGGCAAACTAGGAAGGTGCCTGGAACTAAAGATTTAATGTTCTACTTAATGTTGTACCAGACAAAGGAGAATCACTTTTTTGTTGTTAACTGTAGGGAGAGTTGAGGTGTGTTTCCAAATATATGGTGTGCTGCTTAGTTTGGGAAAATAAATCAAAAACAAGATGCTGTACAAAGTATTCCCTTTTGGAGGAGGGGTGTGAGAAGGTTTGGGATTATCAGACTGTTCCTACTGTTGAAGAAGTAGGTCCTTTTTGTAGCTGTTTGTGGCTTTGTCCTTAAAAGGCTCTGATTAAATATCCACAAGTACTTAATGCAGATCTCATTAAGTAACTCCTCCTCAGCCAGAGGTGAAGAGTAATGTCTGTCTATGTTGCTCACAGGCAGCTGATCACTATCCTCCTTGTATAATTACTTAATTGCCTGCAGCAAACATATCTATTTGATGTTTTCCAAACTGTAATATACTCTGGCTTCTAGAGAAATGTCACTTCTGAAGTTGAACTGTCCCTAACTGTCAGCAGCTCAGCAAATTAAATAGTCTGTGACAGCAAAAATGAGCTCATACAGAGCAAAGACACTGGGTCTGGCCTTGGGATTGAGAAGGGGATGTTTCTTTTTCTGTGAGTTAACAGCATACAAACTTGGGCAGAGCATGATCTTTGGGAAGTAAAATCAGCTGTGTGCCAATTTGCTGACAAAATTTCCAGCTTTCTGCAAATTGGGCTGGAAAACATAGATGGCTCCTTGGGTTGCGAGCAGATGCCTGCAGCTTGTGAGAGCCCTCTTGCAGGTAGCCAGCCCCCATGAAAGTTAGAGTGTGGCCCCTTCTGCTACTCCTGCTGTTGCCTTCATGCACCTGGAGGTTAGCAATACCCATGTTGCCTCCAGCAGTGGATGTTGTAAAAGGGACCTAGGACAATGTGCAGCCCCATCTTGTTTCTTGCACCCTGCTCTGTTGCGCTAAGCAGTGGACTTTTGAGCATGCTAAGCAGGTTTGGAGGAAAATTTTAGTCCTTTTAACATTTTTTCACACCAACAAAAGCATTTGCTCATTTTCATCATTTTTTTTTTAAAAAAGGTCATGTGTTTCATATTCTTTCTTTGAAAAATGTTTTGAACTCATAATCTCTTCAGCTCAAACCGAGTGCAAAAGGCAAGGTGAGCTCAGTGTTAAGCTAGGCATAGAAGTATTTGCTGTACAGAACGCAGCCACACACACCATTTGCAGCGCAATCACCAGCACACTGCATTTATGAAAAAAAGAATCTGTTTTTGGAGGTGTTAACAGCTTGCCAGATTCTGTGCTAAGACCCTATATTGCAGCTGGAAAACGGTGAGAACAAATCTGAGGTGATCCCTTTATTTTATAAGCCCAAATCACACAGAGAATTTTTCAGGCATTGTTCCTGCTGTGAGACAAACTGCGAGTTTGTAGGAGTATGTAGGAGAGGGTGGGGGGGTGTCCTGTAGTTCTCACAGCTGTCCTGTGTCCTGTTTTATTGTCAGCTCCTGACAGTTGGATTTATAATTGAATGCCTGGACAACCTCATTCCATGTCCAACAGGTGGAAGCACCCTTCCCCAAATTCCTCCCTGGCTCTTGGGAGCCATGTCAATCAAAGAAAGGGGGGAGGGTGTTTGGAGAGGGGGTCGAGCTGATCTTTTGGCTGCAATAGCCAGCTGCCCCTTTCTAATTTTAGAAGGGGTGTGCAAGAGTAGTATGGAGTGGAAAACTTTCCAAACCTCTCTCTTAAAGCTGCAATAACTGAGTTAGTGTAAGATGAGATTGTGGCTCTTTACTTTTAACTTAATGTTTGTCTCCATCCACCACTTTCAGTGCTTGGGCAGTGCTTGCTGTGGTTTTCTCCGTTGCTTCGCAGTTTAATGAGCAGTTCATCGAACCGGAGTGTTCAGTTTCTCCTTTTCTATCAGCTGTGGCTGCTTGCAGGTAAACAGTTTCTTTATTTCTGCTCTTAGAGAATTTCACAAGACGATTGCATTCTCTGTAAGAATGTCTTTCTCCTCCTCTTGCTTGCCTGTCAGAGCTTTATGCCCACTGGTAGGGAGTCTTTGAAAAAGTAATCTAGAGTTTTACAATTAAATTCCACTGACGGATACAGAGAATAAATAAAGGCATGTGGAAGCAAAAAGAGTAGACAAACTTTGCCTTTTAATTTTATTTGACTGACTGAAAACAAATTATTTTCATGTTTGAGAAAACCCTAATGTGATGCCTCCTTTGCCTAAAGATGAAAAGGAGGAGCACAAAACTAGATTAACTGCTTCCAAGCAGAAAAGAGAAACTGTGTTTAAAAGTATAATTAAAGAGGTAGTGCATTACAAAAGTGCTGAATAATTTAAATAGGCTGCTGATCCAGCAATTTCAAGGAGTAAATTTAAGCAAACACTAGGTGATGACGGGGAATGCAATAATTTAATTTGCCCCAGTCTGTGATCAGGGATCCCATACACTGTAGTAATATTGTTTTCATTGAATTTGTCATTATTATTATTATTACTTACAGCATTCTGCATTTGGGAGGAGCAGGTTTGCTCTCTGACGACTCAGGAGGGAATTAGGCACTACTTACCGCTTTTTCCCATTGGAGCTGTGCTCATCTTTTGGTGTTCACGGGCTTGTTTTCTTCCCCTTACCTGACAAAACAAAATAGTTTTCAAAGATTTAACCACCAACATGCCAAGTTTACCTCCTTTTTTTTTTTCAAAGGAGGTATGCTTATGCTGGAAAATATATTCTGTAATTAGAGTGTATATGTAAAAGAGCCAAATCAAGGTTAAATGGGTATCCTGTAATTGTGACATGATTAAATTCTGTGTTGCCTAAGCTTCACAGCTGTAATGGTCTCTCAGTGTTTAGGGTGGTTTTGAATGATGTTCCCAAATTGGAACAATTTATATGCAAAATGTTGATCACTCAGAAAAGGAGAGGCTATGTAAAAATAGTTTAATCCTTTTAGGTTAAGGAAGGGGGGGGAAGATTGGGGGGGAAGCCCCAGTAGTTTACTGAATCTTTCGTGGTTGGGGTAGGAATCTCGCCGCCCCCGTGCTCCCCTAAGAAATTTGGCATCTGTAGTCAAGCAATCATACTAATGACTGAAAACCAGACTCTGGTGATGTTGTAGACAAGCCCTGAAGGAGACATTCCCAAAATAACTGCAGGAAGGATTTTTTTCCTATTCTAATAAGTTTCCTTCTTCAGTGGAAATGATTTTGTTATAGCTGGATAGCATCTTAGACATATTTTTGAAACGTGGGTGGTTTTAATGCATCTTTTAATGCAACAGTTAGTATACTAACTCAGGTCTATAATGACTGTTAAAAGAGAAAATAAGCTGGTGGTACTCAGCCATGTCTCTAGAGTTTTGCAAATGTTTATTTTAACTTAAATTTGGCAACTGCCAGGCTGTAACCAGAGCTACTTTCATTTTGCCAAAAAAAAAAAAAAATAATTATTTTTATAAAGATGACTTAGCTATGAATACAAATGACTAAAAAGTGGTGCCCTAGTTTCGACTGGAGCTGCTTCAGGAATGCCAGCATCAGCGCTGGCACCGCTCTGCGGCCGCGGTTTAATAAACATTGCGAAGTCCTGTTCTTGCATCAAAACCCAGAGCTCTGCCACAGCTCTTCATTTTTACACAATTAACATGTGAACTGACCCGACAAGTCAAGCCTGCACAACACGGGGGAGGGGGGGGAAGAGGAAACTGTGAGGAAAATATTGGAAAAAGAACTTTTTTTTTCTGAGGCCGAGGCAGGGTCTGGTGCCTAGAGGAGCCTGAGGGCTCGAACCTCCCTGCCCCGTGGGGTAAGAGCAGGTCCGGCGGGAGGCCCTGGCCGCCGCCCCGAGGCTGGGAGCCGCCGCCGACCGCCTCGCCCGAAGCCAGGCGCGCCGTTGCGTGGGCTTCCCAGACACCATGAAAGCTGCGCTCGGCCGGCGCCGCCCTCAGCCCTTCCCGCCGCCCGGGCTGCATCAGCGGCGCGCCGGGCTCCGCTCCTCACCTCAGCCCGGCCTCGGCTTCAGCAAGGTAGGCGGGCTGCGGGGCCGCGGCTGGCGGAGCCGCCCCTGGGGGGAGAAGCGCGCCTGACCGCTGAGGCGCTGGGGCAAGGAGGCCGCGCCGCACCCAACATGGCCGCCGCCGGGGATGAGGCGCGGATAGCGGGGAGGGGAAGCGACGGGGCGCCGCCATGTTTGGGAGGTCGGGCGGCGGGCCGGTTCTCGCGAGATTTGGCCGGTCGCTCCCGCCCTGCCCCGCGCCGCCGCTCTCGCTGCCGCCGATGCTCCGTGTCAGTCGTTGGCCGGTAATGGCGGCGGGCTGGCGCCGCTGAGGGGGACTGTGCGCCGGCGGGTTCAGCGGAGCCGGGCTCGGGGCGCCGCCAGTTCCCGCCGCCCTTCTCTCTCCTTCTTCTGCGGGATGTGTCAGGACGTGCTCCCGGAGCGGCGGGCTTCGATCGCCGCCGCCGCCACCAGGTGAGGAGGTGCCGGGAGCAGCTTGTGCTGCCGCCGCCCCAGGCCGCGCTCGGCCCGGCGCCGCTCGCGGCTGCCCTCCCGCAAGGGGCCGGGGCGCCGAACGAGGTGGAGCTGGGGCGGGGCCGGCGGCGGGGGCCGGGTTCGGCCGGTGGCGGGGGCTCGGCGGGCCCGGCCGGGCGGTGCTGCCGGCTGTCACTTGGCTCGGCCTCTACTCGCGCCGCCGGGCTCCGACGTCCTCCGCCGTACCCGGCTCATCCGTTAAGTCTCTTTCTCCTTCTACTTTTAATTTATTTTCTACGGCTTGTTGTATCGGGGGGTGGCGGGGGAAGGGAGAGGGTAAGGAAGGTCTGTTTTCACGGTTGTCTTTTCGCCTTGTATGGGTAAACCGCCGAAACCGGGTTTTTGGGTGAAGCTTCGGCTCTCTGTCCGCCTCCCCGAGCTCGGGCGGGCCGGGCAGGGCTCGGCCGGGACCCGCTCCCCTCCGAAGCCGCCCCGTTGTTCCGGGTCAGGCGGCTGCCGGCGCTTTTAAAGTTTAAATGTAGGCTCTGCTTGTGCTTCCTGCCCCGGGACGGCGCTGGCCGGGCTGCGGGAAGGGGACTGCGATCGCTCGGCGCCCGTCCGCTGAAAGTGCTTCTTACATCCCTGGGTAGCATCTGCCCCAAGCGTTTTCTGACTTCATTGGTGCCATTCATTTGGGCTGTTTTTGGCATAAAGGTTTTTATACTAGTATGAGTGGGGATTTTTTTTTTTTTTTTTTTCCCTCTGGGTGCAGTTTTTTGTGATATAATGCCTGCTGTTGATGTGGTTTTTCTGGAATAGTTTATCTCTTTTTGTCTTTGGATGGAAGCTGTATTTCAACAACCAAGTCTCCTGGCACACTCTGTATGTGCTTATAGACGTTTATGTGTCAAATAGCTTCATCGTGTGGATGAATGATCCAGTGCCTCGCAATTGAAAATTTGCAACTTGACTGGTCAGTTCTGTATTTTGTTATCTTAAACTATTTCACAGGGCTATAGGACGTGTGGGCTTGAAAACTCATTCCAGAGTCTGTGGTGGCCAAAAGTGTCCTATGTGTGGGACAAACGTATGTGGAGCTCTAGGCTGTCGGACGCTTGTTTGTTGTGTTGCATCTGAGCTCAAAATGTGCTGTCAGAGCGTCTGCATGGAGAAGCTAAGTTATGTGAACTGCTCACTCTTTCGTCTAGTTCTGGTTGCTACAACATTTTCATTAGGTAATGCTTTAGAAAATTAAATGCAACTGAAGGTGTGGCCATGCAAACGCTGTAAACTGTTGAAGGCTTCAGTTTCTGTAAGTGACGCTACCTTAAATAAAGGTATGCTGCATCCACTAAATAGAGCGACTTAATTTATGTAGTAATGACACATTTCTACAAGGGGCCAGGGTACTGAAGAAATTGCACTGCTGATTGATGTACATCTTCTGGTAGACTCCCTAGGCTAGGTGTGGCTGCAGCCGAAAGAACACGACTTTAAAAGCTATAAAACATTTTGTTTGTGTGAATTTGTTATACTTAGCTGGCGCATAGCTTAAGTTTGCCACTGTACCACTGGGAAGACTAGAGATACAACAGTCCTGTTTATATTTACAGATATAACAGTGGATGCTGTCTTTAATGTCTTGAAATAACTTTATTGGCAATTTGTGCCACCATACTAAAAGCATCCCTTAAATGGATGAGAGTCCAATCTTGGAATTGCCACTTCTTCTACTCTAAAGGTTTTGTTAACTCAGGTATAATGATTTTTCTGCATTTCCTTATCCCCCTACGAGACGTAATACTTGTTTCTGCTAGAAAGTTATGTTGTATCAAACGCACTTGTGTAGAAAACCATTGATGCCATTAAGTCTCGTTGACTTCCGTGTGCCCAGAAGAGGTTGTAGTCCTATTAATGTCTTTACAGTTAGGCATGTATTTGGAATCAGGAGCGTTAGTGCGCATAGTGCTACATCTGTTTTATATTGGTGAATCCATGGCAGTTAGGTGAAGCTGCATAATGTAAGGTGAGTGAGCGTTACGTTTTGCTGCTTCTTCTTTTCCCCGACTTTGACCAGTTCCAGCATTGACTATACAGCGGCCTGATTCAGTTTGGTAAACCAGTAGAAAACTAACACACAAAAAAGGAAAATAATTTTTTGCTTAGTGTTAGGGTTAGTGAGATGATCTGGCTTGTGACTCAGTAGATGAGCACTGCATCTATCACAGAGGAGTGGCAAGATTGCTAGGGAAGGCAGGGAAGAGTATAGGCATTCCTTCATCAGTGTCAAGGCGCTAAATCTGCTTAACTCAACCTTAGAAATTTGCATGGGGAGTGTGACTTTATCAGTACAGCAGCGCTGTACATTATAGCAGAGCTGTGCTATTGATATCCCTAAACTAATAAAATATATGATAAACAAATACGAGTACAGGTATAGTGGTATGATAACGGTAACAGAAGGATTTTGGTAGTTGGTTGCAGAGAGACGACTTTCCCAGTACAGTTAATATATTAGGCATGTGGCTGGATCAGAACGAGTGTAAAATTTATCCGTAGATGTAAGTGCTTGGAAGATATATGTGTATCATTGTGCTAATGATAAAATGGACTTTAATGGACTACTCAATTGAGAATAAAACTACTTGTGTGTGCAAGACTGAAATCTTTGTCAATATACTAGAGAAGGAATAGAGCAAATAAATTAACTAATCAATTACACTAGGTCAATTGAAACTTACTGAATGTGAACAGAAATTCTGGCTGTGTTTTAGCTTTGTAAGAACACTTCTCATTGAGGCCTGAATTTCACACTAAGTCTGATCTGTGGCAAATGAGTGTAAAAGTTTAAAAAACAGTTGCGTTTTTCTCTGATATTTTCCAGTCATATTAACATGATGCCTTATGTTTGCTAATAGTAAATACATCATGTGGAGTTGTCATACCGGAACAGAAAAGTCTGGATTTTTAGGGTTTAGGCACTTACAACATTTAATGGGATGGAATTATTTAAATCTGAGAAAATATTCCATTGCTCTTCCTAACTAGTTCAAGAAAAAGTGTTCTCAGTGGAGTCCTGGTACCAGTATTTGTAATGCCGGGTCAGAGACAGCAACTGGTGGTGACTGTTCTGCTTGTTGTGGGCTTTTGTTGTTGTTGTTGTTTTAATGTCTCATCTTGTTATTGAGACATTTTTCAGACACTGCTGCTGAATGCAGTTTCAGAGCAAAAGCATCAAACTTGAGAAAGTAACATTTAGAACATTTTCTCTTAAGTTTTCACGCACTTTATTTTGCTTTGGAAGAAAATAGTGGTCAGTCTGTCTGCAGTTGACGCAGCTGCAGATGGAATTGTTGCTCTGCTCGTACATCCTTGGTATTGTTGAGCAGCTGAAAGCTGTTGTCTTAGCCTCTCAAAATTGGCAGGTCTGGTTCTTTTACCTGGCTGACAGGATTGCCTATAAGTTCTAAGATGACTCCCACACAATGGAGTGTTCCTTGTGAGATCAGACAGGACTTGTTGAAGAATTTGAGCATATTCTGATGAATGGATTTATTATGGGCTGCAAAAATTAAAATCTTCTAACATGCAGTTTCTAATAACTGGAAACAGAATACTGAGTGAACTTTTATTTTGGAGGCCAAGGAAACAAATTCAAGCTATATTATTTGTTCTTGAAACTAGGATATGCTGCCTATTTTCTGTCATAAATGCAAAGATCTTTGACGTTAAAGAAAATACAGAACTTCTGAATGGAAAGGCAAATCCTCATGTGCATCTCCTTAATAAATGGATGCATTCTCTATGCCTCTGTACTCTGATTTCTTCACGAACAATGAATCAAGTTACGTTAGCTGTCACAACATTCATTTCAATAGATTTCCTCAGACTACCTCCTAGCATGTGATGCAGCAGAAAAAGACATTAAATGCATTTTACTTTCAGTAAAACTACTAATCTATTTTTTTGTGTCAGGTGGTTTTTTTTTTTTTTTCATCACTTCTACATCACTTGTGATGAAGCAGAGACACTTTTGCAAGTTGCCATGTCATCTTATAGCAGAAGGGCTTTGTAAATGTCCATCTTCAGTGTACAGCTGGAGAGAGTCAAATACAGTAATGTTTCATTTATAGTAAAATCTTTACTATAGTTTGAATGCAAATTTAGTAGTTGACTGATGCCAGTGATTTAATCTTAGAACTCATGAAACATAATTGTACTTTTCTACTATATTTTCTGACATTTGATGGATATATGACCTGATGTCATTTATCTTCCTGGTTAACAGTTAGAGGTAGTGATATGTGCTTTGAAATTCTTTACTGCTTTTCTATCTGCAAGTGTGTGGTATATCTTGATTTCTTGATTGCTCTTCTTTTTTCTTTTTTTTTTACTACCTTAATATCCCTAGCAGCTTTTTGAAGTTTTTCTAGCTTAAGACAGGCGAATTTTTATTGGCATATTTCTTTTAATTTGGAAGCTTTTTTGGTTTTAATTATTATTTTCCAAAGTCATAATGATGGGAATGTGATTTCTTCTGGTATATTTACTGTTTCCATTACAAGACAAAATACTGAATATTATCTAAAATTTTACTCATTCGGTGGGGGTAATGTTCGCAAGCCCCTTGAACATTCTTGGCATTTTTTACTTCCATCTTTCTCTTGCATCAGCTTTACATAGTTGAATTCACTGTCATTACATACAGCCTCACTCTTGGGATGCAGCACAATCTGGACCAGTGAATTATTTCTAAGTCAAAAATTGTAGTAGTCAGTCAGATTAAATACCCGCAAAACTGTCTGTGAAGATACTCTGAATAGTTTGAACCCATTGACCTTTTAGCTCACCACCATGAGAAGAAAAATCCCCAACTTTTAACCAGAAATAATTTTGGATCAAAGCAGAGATTCCAGACTTGAGATAATACAGTGGAGAAGTGTTAAGATGAAGTTTGCGTCCATGCAATTTGAGTTGTACTTGGATTTTGAACATTAACTTCCTTTCAGAACCTTTGCCCCTGAAACACATTTAATTTGAAGGCTTATTCTATAAATGAGCATTGAGAGAAGGTGCAGGGAGGACCTGTCTGATTCTGCAGAGTTGGCTGTAGATTCTGGAGATGTGGGCGCTTTTTTGACAAATAATGTCATGCATTTGTTTGTTGCACTGGAACTTGTCCTTAGTCCCAAGGAAGGTCAGTAAATCACATGCATTTACTTGCTTTCAGAGACAAAGTTTTCTCAAAATATGTTGAAGAACAAGAAGTATGTTACTCTTGTATCAAAATGATTTTTAAAAGCCTATAAACATAACAAAAAAAAAGTCTTAGAACAACGTATTAGTTTTAGCTCTCATTTAAATGGGATAATGCAATATGGTAACAGCTTGGATTCCATAAAAATTAGTAAGTAAATGTATTTGTATTCCAGACTCAAGCATATCATCATAAATTGTATTCTGTGGTATTTGAGGAGATACAGAAAGTGTTTCTGGAGTCTTTAAATAGAAATTCCATCACTTTCAGTGCGGTGGCTCAGAAAAATAGTTTGCTTGACTAGGTCTGATTGTGTATGTCTGTTACTGCCAGTAATGCAGAAATGTAGCTGCACAGACAGGAGCTCTAGAGGGTCTTTAGGATTCAGAAGTCAACTTTGAATTATTTGTACGTGGAAAGTTAAAATATTTTTGTAAATGGGAAAAAAATATCCTTAAAACCTTTTATTCGTCTCCATGCCTGTTTCCCCCACAGACAAGTTGTCTGCGCTGTGCAAGGCGTGGGTGCAGTGGGACACACCGGGCATATAGACTCCTGTGGTACCCTTGATCTCCAGTGGTATCTCCACGAGTAAGAAAAAAAGTGATGGGAATGGTTTTAGTTTTCCCTCGTCCCACTCACTGTGCTTGAGGTAAAGGCAATAGCAGCTTCAAGGATTTGCTGTTGAGGCACAACTGTAGGTTATGATACATGACAGCAGCTAGTACTAGCTAAAACTAATAAAGCCAGAAGAACAAAACAGCTACTTTCAGACTTTACCACATTCCCAGTCCGCTTTGCTTTGCCACATAGCTTGTTGACTTTCTTCCTGAATAAGGCAAGAGGGACCAAGGCATAAAGGAAGGAAGGAAAAGATGGCTTCTTTTGTTGACACTGCTCCCTTACTGTACCTTAAACTGTGTGAAGTGCTGGCCTCACACACAGCATACCCAGTCTGAAGCAAAACCTGCCACTTTGGGGATTACACATTTTAAAATATCTCATAGAAGTTGATATTAATCATTTATTTCTTTCCTTACTCTTAGCAAAACTTCATCTTTTGTGATATCCCTTTCATTTGGTATCCCTTGTGTTATTATACGAAACCAAGTCTCGAGGAATACTGTTCCCTGTGCATACTAGTGTTGCTGTTTTTGTGTTTTTTTTGCATAACCATGAAATATTAGTGAAAATAACAGTGGGAGATCTCTTGCTCATGTTCTCTGCCTTCTCTGAATGTGTGTGATCCAGGTTCCTGTCCCATTTCCTTGTTTCAGTGTCATGACTTTTGAGTTTCCTCTTTCCTTATCTTACTGAGGCTGTTCTAGGAAAAAAAAAATCATACTGAGGATGCTTGGAAAGACTTTACAGTTAGACCAACATACTAATTTATTTTCTTCCTTTTTGTCACTCTGTGCCAGTCTTTCTAACATTCATTCTATTTCTCTCCTCTTCCTGTTTTTCTCCATTCTCTTCCTATTTATATCCGCTTTCTCTCACCAATTTTCTTTCTCTTTTTCCCAGCCCCGTCTTTCATCTCTTTCTGTTTTTCTTGTACCTCTGTCAAGCAGATTCTACTTTGATATTTCCCATTCCTTTGAAACACTGTCCTCTTGCTGTGTTGACTTGTTTTATTATCTGTTGTACCTTTCATTGCCGTCTGTGGTAGTGAATGTAGAGCTGTTTTCTCATCTTACTTTTTTATTCAGCAGTGTTTTTCTCTTTGTTTCCATTTCCTCCTTTCTAGTCTGTTTTCATGCACTTTCTGATCTGTCAGTTCTCTTCAGTATCTTCCTGTAGGAACAGTGTGTGTGGAAGAGAGTGACAGTCCTGTTCCATGTCCATCTCCGCCCCCAGTTTCTTCCAGGAGTTTGGAGTATATCAATTCCTTGCTCGTTTCCTCTTAGGTCCTTACCTGCAGCAGTTCTGCCATGCCTCCTCTTGTGTGCTTTTTGGCTCTTTTGCCTTGGACAAATGAGTAAAGGATGAGATGGGCACTTGATGCGGGATTGAAATCTCAGAACACAGTGGTGTTTGTATCTTAAAGTTCACCCAAGATGAAGCTTGACAACGAGCTTTTAATGAACATATGTACGATGTCTGTGCCTATCAGCAGGCAGTCAAAAAAACAGGAGATAATTCTGCTGATTCTGCAGTCTTCCACCTTTTTTCAAGATCCTCATAGCCTTATCCAGCCTTTTGCCATCACTGCTCTCCCCTCAGTTCTTTGGCATTTCATCTGTTGGGCTCACCCTCTTTGTTTAAGCTCTATATTATATGGTGGTGAGTCATTTAGTTTAGCAAAAAAACCCAAACAACCAAAACTTTTTGAAGCATTCGTTTCAGAATGTAATTTTTACAGTGTGTTTCTTCTTAAAGTTGTTCATGGGGCATCGAGACAACTTTTATATTGACGAAAAATGAATTTAAAAAATAATTTGAACTTCCGTTGAATAATTTTTTAGTTTAGTATTATTTTCTGACCGGTTTTCATTTCAGTGAATATTATTGTTTAACTGGTCCACCTCCCTGCATGCAAGTCCTATAAATAGACATGGCAACTGTGTCCCAATTTATTTATTTTTTCTCCCCTATGCCCAAGCTGTACTCTTGATACCATTAAAGTGTCTTTTCTGTCTGGTTTAACTTCTTGCCGAGACAGGGTATTGAATTATACAAATACTTCCCTTTTGTAGGGTGCTCCTCATTTGTGTAAGCTATAGCAATTCAAAAGAAGTTATTTTAGTAATCTGTAGGAATTCAAAGGTTGGTGGGAATCAACATAATTTTGAAAAAGGTTTTGAAAAGCTGATAAATTTCTCCCACCTTTTCAAAGGAGACGGAGAGGGACATCTAAAATCCAAACCCTTACAGTTACGAAGATTCTGAAGTCTAGATTTCTGAAGGAAAACTACTGCAGTGTTGCTCTCCTGAAACTGCAGACAGCTCCAGAATGCTCAATTCTTATGTGTCTTTTTTTTCAAACAGTGCCAAACCTGAGTTAAGCAAAACTGCTGGTGGATCTCGGCTGGCTGCACTGAAGCCAGTAAGAGTAATATTGTGCACTTGGAGCCAGAACTGCAGGTTTTTGGTAGGGGAAATACAGCAGGATGCTTTGTGATTACTTACCAACTTACCCAGAAAGGAGGAGAGTTTGAGTGGCCTCTTATAAGCTATGTATATTTGTGTGTGTATAATGAGAACAATTCTAGTCTCTCACTAAGTTCTTCTATCTATAATGGTAATTCTAAGGATAAGAATAAATCCCAAGCAGTTACCTGAAGAGGGTTTCTGAATCTCATAAGAAATAGTTGCTTGTCTAGAAGTTATGCTAAATTTGCATATTGAACATATTTTGTTATGTTTATTTTTGGGCAAGAAACCTGATAACGTTATGATACGACATTACCAGCAGCGCTTGAAATTGGTTCTTTATGGAAAATCTCCCCATTTTTATTAATACTTTTTCCCTACTTTTCTAGCACAGCACCTTTTTGCTCCAGTGATGGAGAAGATTAGATGATTTCCAGGGCAGGGCAATGTTACAATTTACAACATAAGTGATGTGAGGCAAAAAGCTGTGATTCTGCATGAATGAGTTCTGCAGCACCTGTCCTAGAAACAGAATTTTCTAACTTCACTTGACTTGCTGCCCGTAACTAGATACTTAAAAAACAAGACACCCCCCACTTCTTGAATTTCTGTGTGATTGTGGGCTTCACTAAAGTGTGTGTATGTGTGTTTTTCTGTAGCAACATATATAAGCTCGCATATCTTTTCCAAGGTCTTTTGAACATTTATTTGGATTCTTTGAAGAGAGTCAGAACAAAAGATCTTTTGAAGACCCGTGTTCCTTATTGTTGATAGTCTTTCTTGGGACATAAGAACAGTTTTGTTGGATAACTCACTGTTGTAAATACAAGCTATATGACTGAATGTGAGGACCAAACGTCACTGTTGTATCCTTAAAACAGTATATGATAAAAATCCTTGTCACAAAATGTGCAGGCAATGTATCTGTTCAGTAAGTGGTATACAGTGTTAATTTTATGGGATGTTTGGTCAACTCCTATCAGAAGAATGACCTTTCTAGTTCAATGCCCTTTTATGTGGCACACTACGTAGGGAAGTGAAAGCAAACGAAATTTTCCAAAAAGAAGAAAAATTGTATCTGGGAGTGCATGAGAGAAGACAGAGGAAAATGTGCCTTTATGACTCTTTCAGAGGTCCAGAGCTTCCTGTATGAATTCTGTGGTCACCTAATTTATGCTTTCTGTAACAGAAATGGCCTCATGTTATCCCAAAGCAGGGTCGTCTACCCCATGTGCAGAGGCCAGTACACACACAGAGAATATAGGTATTATTTATTTACTGCATTTCTGCAGAGGTGGGTGCTGGGTGGTAATCTACAAAGCTAGCACCCCTGCCTAAAAACTCTGAGGGATATTCATACGGTTCACAACACAGAAATATACACTCTTAATTATAATAATTGGTTAGTAGCTTATCTTTATTGCTTAGTACAGTCTCTCACTTTCACTTAAAGATACAAGGTCTTTTAGTTGATGTGCACGTGCTTCAGCACCACGGGAGGGTAGTCCAACTCAGCCTCCAACGGAGTTGGTGGTCGGGATCTCCCACTGCCACCTTTACCTTTCCCCCAGTTACTGCAATTCTTCTTGACTTCATGCCATACCCAGAAGCTGTCTGGTTTTCAGCTGATTTCAGAGCCTTCTGTTGTGGAATGTTCCTTATTATCAGTGTTCTGTTCTTCTTCAAGGGTATATTCATTAGCAAGGCATTTATTGTTTATACCAAGTGTCTGGTTTCACAGGGCCTTGTGACTCTTTTACAGCTCTTTATTCTTACCTAGTGAGAGATTCTGCCTTCTAAAATATATTTTACTTTTTAAAAAGTACATTCTGCCTTCTTAAAGTACATCACTCAGTCCATTGTGAAGACAGCTCAGTAAGCCCATGCCACCAGATAGAAGGTCCTTGGTGGGCGGGTAGTGGCAGTACTGACTAATCAAGGGTTCTAGTTGGCTGTGTGAGCACCTCTTAGGTATCTTAAACTTTTTTTTTCTTATATAGCACTTCTTTAAAGTCCATTAAAACTTTACCAATAATAGCCCATCTTTTGCAATTAATGTAATGAGAAATAACTTTTTGCACAAATTACCTGCCTTTTCTTTTAAAAATTATCTTCCCTGATTGAGTAGCTGCTTTTTTTTTGTTTTTCCCCTCTATTAAAAGCTCCTTTGGTGGTAGTGGCTGCCTGGTTTGTTACTCAGAGCTCACACTTTTTTAGATTCTTGCCTTTGAAGCTCCCAGGAAAACAATGGCAGCTCCAGACGGATCTTTTTACCTGGCTGTAGTATCCTCCTGCACAATTCTGTTCTGCCTTTTTCTTTATTGAAGATAGGTGACACATTCATCTGTCATTGTTGGCATTGGGTATTTTCACCAAGCGTTTATAAGATTCAAGTCATGTAGTTCTGCCTCTGTTGTCCCTTCACATGCAATATTTCAGTGTGGTTATCTTCGGACTTGCTGTAATACTTATTACTATGGTCTAAATTGCATGACCTCTGGATTTCCTTTTATCAAGTTCACTCTTTGTAACAAATCAGAACAAAAGCAAACCACTCTGTCTATAAAATTAGGTGGTTTCTGAAAAACTGCAATCTGGAAACACATTTGTGATTTGGTGCAGATTTTCTGATCTTGTTCACGATATACATTTGAAATCATCATATGAGATGAACATTCATCATAGTGATCAAGGTTGTGTTGTCTTTAGCATAAGAAACTTGTGTTCCTACTTTATACCTCTTTAATTCTTACATGACTCTTTGTTTTTGTAGATAAATTGACAAAATGTGGAGCAACAAGTCGAATGAGGTGCCTCTACAAAATCCGAGGCATAACCAAAACAAGGATTCTACCAGAGGTATGGATTTTCTCAGTTTTGTTGCCTTTGTTTTGGAAGATGTTTTATTCTGAGTTATTTGAAACTTTGGGGATTTTTTACAGAAAGCATTCTTCTGCCTCAATTTGGAAACTGAGACCGTGTGTTAGTTACACAGCTTCCTTTTTGCAGAGAGAGCAATTTCATACTCTGATCTGGAGAGTATTTGCTGATCTGCACTAGGAATTGCCAGCCTAAGATATGGTTGCCAAGATGGCACAGAGAGAGAATTTTTTTTTTTTTTGAGTGCTATAGAGGAGGAGCAGTGTAGGAACAGAAATTTGGAACTGTAGGCTCTTGAATGAAGAAGAGCCTGAGAGGCAGTTGGTCCTGACTCTTGCTCAGTTCCAAAGTGATGAAGGGCTAAAGACACTTGAAGAGCAGCAGTACATTATCACTAAGGTGAACTTCTATCTCCTGGAACTGCAGAAAGCCTGTTAGCTTTTTACTGTCATGATTACTCTTTAATTTAAGAAGGGGGTGGCAGGAAGGGAAATTACAGTACATCCCTGAGAAGAGGAAAGCTCTAGTCTGTAGAACAGCTGAGTGGCACGTTATGTCTGT
Organism: Gallinago undulata; assembly: GCA_026546715.1. Lineage (NCBI taxonomy): Eukaryota > Metazoa > Chordata > Aves > Charadriiformes > Scolopacidae > Gallinago > Gallinago undulata. The sequence continues at coordinate 1,951,411 of JAOTQQ010000004.1, forward strand.
GTTTCAAGATCAGTCTTATGATCTCCACTATGACAAAACTGGACTCCAGAAATTATTTTGACAGTAGAGACAGATTATTATTTTTTTCTGTAAGAGGCTATTATTGCCGACATGTTCAGTTTATTTTAAAATTATGTACCATGTGAAACTGAGGTGTTCCGTAGACGTGAAGCACCATCTCTTGAAATCAAAGCAAAATGGTTTCTATCCTACTTCCTTAACCTTCTTCCTTCGTGTTATCACATCTTACCTGAAATGAAATTGTCAGGTTTCTTACTAGAAGCAAAAGATTTCATTGTTTTTTTAAACTCTAATACTACTACTCTCCATGGTTCTGACACACATTAAGGTTTTGGATATTGCATTATGCAAACCATTAGATTAGAAGAGAACCATTTGAAACCAAAAGAAGGGGAGAAGTGAGGAAGTAAATAGTTTTAAAGGAAAATACTGCTGCATTCTACTGAACTGGACTGTGCATAGAGCATGTGCTGTCTGTTTAGATTATAAGGCTGAGGTTGATTAGTGCCTCCTGCTTATTCTTTGCAAACATTGCTTCTGTTTTGTTTATAGGGTGTAAATTCAAAAATTCACATCTTCAAAGCTTGGTTTTTGAGTTGAGTCTTTCAGTGACCATGTATTTATGATTAGTTTATAGAAGAATAAAATGAAAGAGGGGGGGAAGAAGTAGTTAAACCATAGTGTGATGGAAAAATGTAAGATATTTGTGCTGGGGTAGATAACCAGCTTTATTTTATCTTCTAAACATCTTCTATAATGTGTGGTAGATATGATTTCAAGTGTATTAATGCATTCAACCCAACTTAGTGAACTCATTAAATTTTACATTAAATATTTTATTGCTCTGTTAAGATGAATCTTGACTAATAACAGCCTAATAACAACTAATAGAGGAGATTTACAGGCTAAAATTGAGTCATTAAAAGAAGTTGATTAGTGAGCCCATGAAAATTGTTTTGAAGCAACATTTTATCTCATTGTTTTCCGTGTACTGATGAGAAATTTTTTTCTTTGTTCTGCTCTGTAAGATCTAACTGCAGCATGGACTACTTTTTCTCAGACTAAGGCTGCTGTAAGTACTGATGTTTTCTTTTTTTTTTTCTTACTCCTTTTCAAATCAGGTTACAAACGCTTTAACCAAAGTAGTATTTTGCTCAGTGATTGTATGTTAAACAAGTTCAAAATAGGGCAAGCAGTTGGAGTATGTGCATGTTGAACACTGGACCTTGGAAAAAAGGTTCCACACGCAGTCCGTTACTGAGTCCAGCCTGGCACTTTCCCAGTGCCTGCCAGTAACATTATAATGGTCCTGAGAGCTTGATATGGGTTGTGTATGTTGTATATATGTCATTGTTTTCTCACTAATATTATCATATTATTATTTTTTATTATTAATAATAATATTTCTCTAGCTTCTCTGAAGGAAGAGAGGTTAAAGAGAGCATCTGTCATTTGTCTTAGTGGCCAAGAAAGCTTAGTCTTGAGTGTAATAATACCTGCTAAGTCTTGATTGTGATATTGCCTTTCTATTTAAGAAAGTAATGATTTCCTATTTTTCTGAAAACTTGAAAAAATAAGTCTCCCTTGCTTGCCCAAACCAGTCAGAAACTGGGTTAACACCAGCGTATTTCATAATTTTCCATCTTTGAGTCTGAGCATTGCAATTGCTGTCTTTCTGTGGCAACCTAAGTGCTTAGATATCACACTAGTTTCTAAAACCTGGCTTCAGTGAAGTCAAACACCTTGGGTTTTTTGGGGAATTGATCTCTTTCCCATAGTTTTGTCCCTCTCTTTTATAATAGCTGAGCATCAGTGTGGGGTTTTACATGTGGAATCTTGTATCATGCTCCATTTTGAATAGAGTATTAAGAATTTATTCCAAGTGGCATTAATATTTCATTCAGGTCAAGCGTTAAAGACTCTGAATGGCATGTTATTATTAATTTTTTTCACAACAGCCTACTTATGGAAACAATACTATACAACAAAACCTAATTTAGATAATATTTTTAAACAAAATTTATCAATCTGATGTAGTTGCTGACCTTAAGGCTATACAGTTTTGCAACATCAGCCTTGTGAAGTTGGTTTTGCTTGCAGTTTTATTCTTTATGAAAATAAGGAAGAATTTGTCACGTTAGGGAGGAAAAACCTGTAGCTTAAAAGTTGAAAACAATATCCTAATTTGCATTACCTTTAAATTCTAGCTACGTCATATAGAGAACAAATTGGAAATAGCTCCCACCAGTACAGCCGTATTCGATTCTGTCATGGATGCCAAGAAGCCCTCTGCTAGCTCGAGCAGGAAAATAAGCAGAAAGGGTATGTATTATTGAGAACATTGTGTGTAAGGCACGATAAAGGCACTGCATTCTGGGAAAACTTGATTTCTATTTCCTGTCTCCAAGTTGTCTCCTGCTGATGTTCTTTATTCGTGAAACTCTAATTGCCCAGGATAAACTAATGTTTTCTTCCCTTAGCTTAGGAAGGAAAGTGTTCTGTCATAGTCGCTTGGTTAGAGGGAGTGACAGGACTTGCCCTGTGCTGTAAGTGAGCAGTGCTTATCCCATTCTGATACCATGTTTTTGTAAGGGTTTTGCATAACAATTGTATATGCCTCTCTTTACACTGGACTAGCTGTTTATTAGTGTTTGTCAGCTGTTACACTCTGATAGAATGCTAAATCTGATGCTTCCTTTATTTCATTTAAGGAGTTCATTTGCTTGTAAGAAATAAGCCCTTGTTTTATAAACTTAACTGTTTAGAGCATTCTGGTGGTGTGCTGCTGGGGAAGAACAGACAGATCGACCTCTAGTGGCAACACAGTAAACTTTCACAGATTTAATTACTCATCATTAGTGTTTAAGCATTATTATCTCTCTTTAAATATGATCATTGTTTCAAACACCTACCACGTTGCTCCTAGTAGTTGAAACCAGCTTGTTAAAAAACAGACAGGGTAGTTTAAATGCTGTTCTGGAGTGCTGCTCAAACCCAAGAAAAACTGTATTCTTAATTCTTCTGGCCCCGAGAGCTTTCTCTTTCTGGAGAGAGAGGTACATAGAGGATTCTTTGGTTTCTGCACAGCTTCCCGGTCTTCCAGCCAAAATAAATCAAGCAAGGACAAGTCCTCACGCAGCCCTCTTCGAGCGACCACCCTTGAAAGTAATGTGAAAAAAAGCAGTCGTGTGGAATTTCATGAACCGTTGGCTTCATACAGGTTAGTGCTGGGACAGTTGACTATTAAAAAATTATGCTAAGATGAGAATTAAGCTAAATGTGATGTTTTTCACAACTCAAAAATTGATTTGCTCACCCACCTCCATGAGTAGCATGTGATGTTGGACAAAAATGTCTTCCTTTTTAAAAAAAATTTACAAATTTATTTTTTGTCCAATGAGTATGAGTTTGAAGTCAATGTCTTGAAAAGGTCATAAGGTTGATGTAGCTGTGGCCTTTGTGGCCTGATAAGTTTGATAGATATTTTGTTCCAGTAACAAAGACCAAAAAGGTCTCATCCTTTTCTGACTTTGTTTCATTAGTTCTTCAGCACATGCTCCCCAATGTACATGCTGTAAGACAGCGTAGAGCAAGAACATCTAGTACTAAAGATGCATTCAGTTCTTGTGTGTGTGAGAAATCAAAATAAAAACAATGGTATCAAAGAGAAAAAGTGGCAAAAAAAGCCTTGCAGGCCATAGAACATGGTGGGATGTGAGGAATGAAGGAAAACATGGAAAGACTGCCTGCGTTAAGTAATATAGTGAATATAAGATGCCTCTAAAACTTTCATAAAGAAAGAGAACCTGCAGCAGAAATAAACTAGTTATAACTTGCTGTAGTATCAGAGCCTAGAAGACTTTTACCATAACTTCTCCAATTCCTTGTGTTTTATAAGCAGCTTGTGTTCTTTGCACAGGCATCTCTGGTGAATAGCTTGGTAATAGTTAGGTTTTTTTGATGTGATTCTAACACAGGCTTTGTTGTTTGTTTTTTTTTTCTAAATGTTCTCTCAGTGAAATCAAATTGCTGTTGACTGATTGGAGTGGCACAGTGGGACAGTACCACTACATCTCCATTAATAACTGTTATCCTCACAGCTAAGTTTTGGTCATCTTTTCAGTGTCAGTCATAAGGTTCTTCATCTTTCTTGTTGCATGGGAGGCTGATTTGGATCAGTTGTGTAATCTTGGGTCAGTTTTGTTAATTAACAGCTTTGTTGTCTACCCTCTCTGAAATAACTTACTTGCATCAGTTATTTGTCTTAAAAACATGTAGTAAATTTAACAGACTTTATTATATCCAATTATATCTAATTGAAAGAATAGCTTTCTTACAGTAAGAAGACCGTGTGGCATTGGGGAGATTAATTTGGGGATTAACATCAGAATTGCTATGTTTACATGTTATTCCTTCACTGAGAACAGCTTGTAGTCAATGCCTAAAGTGTATATAGGAAAGCAAAACCAGAATAATGGATAGAACCATCTCTCTGTGTAAATATTTATATACGCTTTTGGTGAAATTCTATGAAATTAAACCACTCAACTTTTATGTGTATTGGTAATGATTACTGCACTATATAAGAGGAGTGTGCTACTAGAGAGAGGTAGATGGTTTCATAAGTACAAAGTTATGACCTGTCTTAAATGAGTTATTTAAACATACTTGCTGAGGAAGCAAGCCAGGTAGCTTAGGTGCCGGATTTACACATCTTCAGCCCCTTATCCGTAAAAATAGTACATACCTTTTTGTCCTAACAACATAGGTACCATGTGTCTATTCAAATATAGAGTCTGTTTTTTTGTGAAAAAGATGCTAATAAGTCCTTAGTTTGTTGAATTTCTAAGCTCTCAGTAAATTTTACATTTGTTGCAGTACAGCCAGTTCACTCTGAAGTTCTTGTCAGGGATTGCCTCTTTAATGCTCAAATACAGGGCAGGAGGTTCAGGTGCAATACATTTATTTTCTGAACTACTGAATGTGCTGTTGAGGAGCTGTGCATGTGTACTTTGCTTCATTTTAGAGAACATGTATTAGTTATGCATCTTTTAAGTTTTACATTTGGTTTTTATTTAAAGCTTTTTTAAATTGAAGGGCAATATTACTGCTTGCTGATTTCCTACATGCCCTAATTTCAGCTCTTCAACTTTGTATATAGTCCTGTTCAGACAGAGAGTGCTAAAATTGAGATTTGGAACAGAAACCTTTCAGTTTTGTCAGACTTGCGCTGTTAAACGTGTGGTGATCAAACTTTAAAACAATTTGTCTTTAAAGTGGAGACAAGGTATAGGAAGTCATTCTTTTAGTTAATGAACATGCTGATTGCTGGGCTGGAAGGTCCTACAGTTGTGTTTCTGATGGTGGCTTTTTTTGTTTTTCCTTCTATGACATCAGGGATACGTATAGTTCTCTGCCTTATCAAACTTCTAGCCAACTTGAGGCCAAGCAACTGCTCTCTGGTTTGGAGTTCAGCGAAGCAGAAGGGAAGACTGAAATAACAGGCCATATGATACATGACCAAGATGAACGGGATCTACACAGCAGAGATTTTGAAAGCCCGTGTTCTTCTGCTGCAGATGAGACTGTTGTTAGGTATTTGAATGACCGACCAGCAATTGATGCCCTGCAGAATAATGAGGCATTTCTTAAGGTTGCAATACCTCCAAGGTTGGAAGAGGAAAAAGCTAGTGGCTCCAGAGGAGATTCGAGTAGCACTAAAACTCCTCAGAGTAACACATCCCTGGACAGTGACCTAAAAGTGTCTTCCCCTTCTGCCACGAGTACTTCTAGTGCTCATAGGCTGGAAATCTTGAAACAGCGGCAGCATGATGCGAAGTTAGAGAAGCTGAAGGAGCGGATTCGAAAGCAGTGGGAGCGTTCTGAAGAACTAGGTGGCAGAGGGCAGCACTTGGGATATGCTGAGCAACCTGTCGTGATCACAAATGTGGAGAATGCTGTGACTCCCAAAGTCAGGAAAGTGACAGTTGCACCTGCTGCTCCATCATACAGAGGTACGGAAGTGCGGAATCTCTCTCCATTGGTTATATGTGGTGAAAGAATGGAGTTCGATTCATTGAGCAACATCTTACAGCATATACACAACTCCCACAATATGGGAGTGGATAGCATGGTTTGATAATAGATATAGGCAAGAAAGAAAAACTCGTGCCAATTTACAGAAGGGTGGATTATTTTGAAATTCTTTCTGTCTCTTCTTACAAATTACTATAAAAAAAAGAAGCTCACTGTATTAGTGTTTGGGTTTATTTCAATGTGGTTTTTTTATGGTCCCAGAGTTTAGTAACATTGTATTGATTGAGAAGGCCTCTTACATTTTTCATGATCTCTTCTTCACCCAGTTGCATGTTTTTCGACTGAGCAGGTGTCAGACTAGTATATCGCTTTCTTCTAATTCAACATTAGAAATTCAAGTAGTTCCTTTCTTACTTGGCAGCTTCCCACCCTAAAAAAGCTTTATTTACATTTTATGCACATACTTTAAATTCTTGCATTGTTTACTTTCAGGTTTCAATCCCACTGAAACGAAGATTCGCACTTCAGATGGAAAGATCTGGCGTGAGCAAGAATTTCACATTAGTCGGGAGCTGTATAGAGATATAGCACTCCAGTTAACAGGTGAGACACAAACTGAACTGATTAAACCACACAACCTTCTTGAAGAGGCAGAGAAATATATTTTGTATAAGTCATGAAAATAAAACATCAAAGCAATTAGTGTTAAATGTATTGTACTTCTCTCCACAGGAGGAATAACTTGTTGAACACTAAAATTAATTAAAATCTTTCTGCCCATTCTCTCATTAAAATACTTTTAGTAGAAAGCTAATACTGAAAAGAATCAAATTACGGCTTCTTTGAAACAAGAAAAAAAAAGTCTTCATTAGAACGATTTTCATTTAATTTTGTAACATTTCTATACATGTTTGCATGACTGAATGCAGTTTCCTGTTTTAAAGGACAAAAGCAAACCAATCTTAATTTTGATGAAACCTATATTATCCCTTGGGAACAATTTAGATATTTCTGAATTCTGCTTCCTTCAATATGGGGTTAACAAATTGTCGGTCCTCAAGCTTCTGTAGGAATTGTTAGTGGTTTAGTTGGAATGTATAGGTAGCTAATGGGGAGAAGGGGGGCATCTGCTGTAGAAAGCCACCGGGAATACTTATTTAAAATGAAGTAGGTAGCCTGCAGTTAAGGGGTAAGCTGTCAGCTATGTGTGGTGGTGAGATTATATGGAATTAGGTTGGTTTAGTATCTCTGAACTTGTAGAACTTTATTGCTTTATATCAGAATTATCCAAGTCTTAAAGTTCTTGGAGAAATCCATGTCCCAGGGATTTGTACACATGGATATTATTTTTCTGTTTTTGAGTCCTTACCTGCAGGAAGGGGAGAACAGGTGGACCACAAGAAGATTGAAGAAACCTTTTAAGTAATCTAGATTTTATTTCTTCTACAACTCTTTTACCTTCAATATTATAAGGCTTGAATACGATATGGGAAGGGAGACTGGGTAATTTTGCAGTGGTAAATTAACAGAACATTACCTTTTGGGGTTTATTCCACGTGAAGGTGTAGGAGGGAATGTTGAATGCTAGAAGCTCAGAAAAGTGTTACTCATTCCTCTTTGCTTAATGGTGTTTTGAAAAATGTTAAATATAGTTACTGCAAAATAGCAACACAGGAAAAGAGATCTTTTTTAGGTGATGAACTTAATGCTTAAAAGTGTGAGCAAAGACGATTAAAAAAATGCTGTATATTTGCTTGACAGTTACACTGCTAAAAGACCAAAACGATAATATGTGTTTTATGTTTTCAAACGTACTGCATTAAGACACACTCTTTATTAATTTTTCACTCTGGAAAACTGTAGTACCATTGGCAGCTCCTTTCTCCGGGTGATGTAAGGTAGAATGCCCAAGTGTGCTTTTTGATTTGCTAGGCTGGTTACAGTGGAGTGCTGTAAGGTTGAATTGCTTTTGACTGGCTGAGTTGGGGGAGGGGGAAGAGATCCGATGCATAAAAAGCAAAGGAATGGAAAAATAAAATCCCCTGAGAACCTCTAGTTGTGCAGCTTAAGACTTTGCTTATTTAAAATAATATTTCTCAGTGGTCAAAACATTTTGGATCAGAGGACAATGTGATAAGATTGTAAACGTGTAGGTGTCCATTGATAGTATAGTGGCTGGTATAGAAACAATTAGGCTTCAGTTTACTTTTGGTTGTACAGCTTGACAAGCTACTGAGGAATTTTTCTGGAATTACTCATAAAATGTTCAGAAAGAAGAGCCACTTCTTTTCAGTAAAAGTGACTTTTCATCTACACTAGGTTTTTTCAATTTTTTTTTTTATTTTTATATGCATAATATGATTCATGAGCACTTTATAGAAATCCAAGTTTTTGAAAAATTTCATTGAAGAGGTCCAATTAAAAGGGTGTTTAGATCGTGTGTTCAATGGACTTCTATCTACAAAAGGAAGGATCTGTGTGTGTGTCCAGCCGTATGCCTGTCCTGATGCCCTGGGTAGAACAGCTGTTGTGGAACGTGTCTTCTTTCTGACCTGAAAAGATTATATTGAATAGCTGTTTCCACGTAATCAAATGCTGGTGCTGAACATAATACATACTGTAGAAGTATTTTTAGATTGTCAGATTATCTATCCATGTGTTAATTCTGTATTAAAGTTACAGCATGTGGAGTTTTGTGTGTGTACAGTCAGTTTTATCAAAACTGTTCCATGCTTTCTAGTGGTAAAATAAGCTATAAAATCTCTACTAACTACAGAAGCATTGTTCTTTACTACAACGTGAATTTTACAAGTAGCATAGACCATGCAGAATTCCTATGCCTTGGTTTAGTAGTTAGACTAAAGGATATTGTATGGATCTTGAGCTTCCAGTAATTCTGTCTTAAAGATATTTGGGATTTTCTGTACTAGGAGAAAATTGCCATAATATGAATAGATTGAGTGGGAAGCAGCCTGCAGTTTCCTGGTATCGGGAACTGTTTGTGACTGAGAGGAGGTGAGGAGGAAATCTAGATTTCTGCAGATGCAGTCACTGCGGCCTTTGGTACTTGATGCATTGATTCTGTCTTCCTTGTGCTTGTCAGCCTCAAAGAGAACTGGAAAACTTGTAAGGGAAAGATATTGAGAGGGAGAAAGACTTAAATTTCCATTCTCACATTCTTTAATCCAACCTGATATTTTGTCTCTGATATTTTTATGGGCATCCATCAGAGAGTGGTTTCAGCTAAAATTAAGAGCTGTTAAATTAGTATTGATACCTAAATAATAAAACTTCAGATCTGGGGGGGTTAGGTTGTCTAATCACATTCTTTACAGAAGAGGAGCAAGCAAACACTGGTAGTAGTAGCCTAGCTACAGTTCATTTTCTGAGGGGATTAAGAATAGAGCACCTTCAAGGCAGGTAAATTCAAGTACTTCAGCAAAATCTTTGAAAATGTCTAGTGTACTGCTGAGACTGAGCATAAAGCTTTTCTGTCCTTCTTGGGCAATGCTTGTCTCTGCTTTGTACCTTAGGCAGCTGTGGCAATTGAACCACATCCCAGCTTTTCTTTTTTTTTTCTTTACCCTAATGTGAAAACATGGTAAAATAGGACACTATCTTTGGTAAGTGTTCCTAGCATCTCTGAATCCTAAAATCTAATTGTCTTGCAAATGAGGGCTTAGGTGATTCAGAATAATTCTGCATCACTGGGTGAATTCTGCGATCAGTTTTGCGGGAAGTAGAGCGCACAGCTATCCTGTCTTTCATGCTCTGGCGTGGAGGCAACGAGTGAATGTGCTCTCATGCGTTAATGTGGAAGCAGCAGCCCATGTGTTTCAGGAGTGAAGGGACTACATGTTCTTGTGGAGCATTAATACTGTAAAATGTAGTACCTATAGTAGATACTACAGGTAAATAGAACCAACAATTGTTCCTGTCGAACTGCCAACATCTCTTTTTAAAATTGGAAATTAATTTTGTTAAGATCTGCTGTGGTGTTGCTGTGGCTTCTCTGTGTTCCAGTGTATAGATAAACACCACTTGATTCAAAATTTTAATGCTATGAGAATTTTAAAATGCTGGACTGGGAGTAATTGATCTTGGTATTTAATCTGGGAGAGTCAGTGAATTTTGATGTTTCCTCCGAGTTCTGCTTTTTCAAAGTCAATGTTGAAGCGAGCTTGTTGTTCTGTGTTCTTTCCTGTAGGATATCACTTAACAGCTGCTTTTTGTTTTTAGAGAATTCAATGGTGAAAGAAAAACCTAGTGAGAGAAACAAAGAGAAAAAAGCAACCAGACCAGTGCGGAAAGTGCAGAAACTGACACGGGTGTCAAGCTCAGAGTCCAAACAAGGTGACTAGCTCTACTGTAGAGGGAAGGCTGTCGCTTGTCCTTCAGATAAGAGTTTTGTCTCAAGAAATAAAAAAAAATTAAAGCATATTACTTTCAAAGTCTTCTCAGATGTGCAACAATGCTGTTGTAGTGTGTTTGTGGACTGTATGCTGCACTGGGGATGTGTATGTTTTTGTTCTTGGTTGGTTGGCTGTGTGCGCTTTTTTGGATTTATTTTAATTTTCTGCGCTTCCGATTGTGTGCCTTATGGAAACTGCTGAAGAGTGTGTGTGTCTTTGGGGGGGCAACACAGACAAAAAGTAGCAGTAGCCCTGTCGTGGATCCTGCTTCTGTTTTGCTTGTGTTAAAGAGGGTTTATTGCCTAACCTGCACCTCCATGAATAATGCTGAGAGGAGGAATGGAGATAATACTAAAATCGGAGCCAGTGGGACTTGCTGAGTTGCCCTCCTCTGCAAGGAGGGGCTGCAGTGAACGCTCTTCTCTTGTACAGTTTCTCAGTGGGGAAGCAGAGAACAGCTTTCTTTCTGGCTCTTCTCTGGCTGTTGTTCTTCTATGCCTTATGTCAAGTTGTTGCTGTCCTGAAACTTTAGTTCTGGCTTGACCCATTCCTATTTTTTCCAGTTGGTAAAAGAATATAAAAGCACATTCCCTGGCAAGTCTTAGAAATCTTGATATTTATGAAGGAAGGTTTCTTTCTTTTACTAACTAAGATTTTATGATATATTTTTTTTAATTTACCCTGCTGTATGACATTTCCACTGTCTATTAAATAAAATTAAAGTGTTTAGAGAAGGTCAGGTGAGCTGGTTACTATAGAGTAGTGCCTTATAGCAGAAAATCAAATTAACTGCAGTGGAATTCTCTCAGTGCCTCTTAGTTTTCCAGTCACGTTATTTTTTGTTATTGTAAGTAACAAAAGAATTGGGAGGAATTCCATACCTCCTTCATGCTTGGTTTTAGTTTTCATACAACGTAAGCATTTATGACTGCAGTCACACTACAATTTTTTTTCCCTTTAAATACATGCAGTGTTAATCTTGCACCTTTTAAGGTTTTATATTTCTCTTTACATAAAGTGGCCCGTAATCAGTAAATGCTTTGAAGAAAGCCTATTAAGGAAAAAAAGCTGCTTTTAAAAAATTGATACAAAGGGTTTTTGAGAGTAAATATGCACTTCTGCACGCTGTAAGTCATGAAGATGCATGTAAATATTTTGTTGTGATAATGAATGGAAATACTTAAAACTAAGTGATAAGCATGGATTTTCTCCTTTCTGTAAGGAACTCTACTAAACTAACTTATGCTTTTGTGACAGTTCCAAGTGAGGGAGGAGCACAGAGAGCATTTAGCAATGGTTATTCTCCGTAATGGGTTAAATATGAGGAGAATGATGGCCTGAAGTCCCTAGAAGATAAGAGCCAGATCTAAGTGGCGTGTCCACGATGGTCTGTCCTCCTCCAGTCATAGCAATAAGAAACTGCTTGACATAACTAAGGCTATAAATAGCCACAGCTCGTATTCTGCTCCGTTAGCGTGTTTTAGTTCAAACAGCTGACTTGAAATGGAAGATGAGACTTTATGCTGCCTTTTTAAACACACACAGAAGTAATTGAGAACAGTGGGTTCAGCAAGAGTACCCCTTCAGATGATAAGTCTGTTTCAAAGGGGCTTGTAGTGATGTGTTTCAAGTGACAGATTTATAAAATACTTACGTAATTTATAATGCAAGCAAGGAGTACTGTTAGTAAATGAATGAATAGTGGGCCACAGTTCTGACTGACCAGATTTCCTCCTCCTGGTTTAAAATAACAAAAAGAAAAGAAAGGTGGGACTGAGAACTGGGATTACTGAAACACTATTGGTCTGCTGTTCTGGATTTCACTTGAAGTTGCTTCGGTGTCATGTCTTCAGAGTCCTGTTGGGCCCAGAATACAGGCCTTTCTTTTGTTTGCTGTGTTGTGTTCATGCTGCAATGTCTGAGGTTGTTAAGGCAGGGCTGTCAGAGGTAGAAACTGAAATGGTTAGAAAGAAACTGCAAGTCAGGTACTCAGGCACTTTTCTAGCAATAAAATACTGCTAAATGGTCTGAATTTAGGTTTTTAATAGTTTTTATATGATGCTTTTCCCCAAAGCTTTTTGAGGTCATTATTTCCAAAAAACAATTAATAATATTGGAAGTTAGTGAGATGGAAGGTGAGTTGAATAAACCCAACATTTAATCTAACGAATATTAGGTAAAGGTGCAACTGTACCCGGTTTTTATCATTTAATCATATGTAGGATGATAAAATAATACTAATAACATTTTGATTGGACTTCTGTCACCTGCAAGGCAGTCTGTTCTTGAATTAAGGGGTGTGTCTTAACTATTTTCAGTTGTGGTACAGAAATCCCAGCTAGAGGACATTGAGTTAGTACTGGCACAGAAAAACTGCTGCTTGGTATTTTTTAACCTCCTCAGCTACCTGTCTCAACACCTAATGATCTGTAAAAAAATCTCTAAAGTTGTTTTTTTCTACAATATCAGCTAATATTCTTTTAATATGAAGATGAATTTTTTTATTATCTCCCATCTTCATTTTTGTTCTTAAAATATTTTAGATACTTTAATCTTTTGTTTGTTTTCTGTGTTTAAGTGGAGGTGAACAGCTTCTTCTCAGACCTCTACAAATATTTCACGCCTCCCCCAGTAATGTTTGCTTGTATGTTTTAGACCTGTATAACCCTTTTTTCTTTTTTAAAATGAGTTTTTGTGGGGCTTTAATGTGCTTACAGTATATCTTGGATTTTTACATTGTGTTCTGTGTAGGCATGAAGCACTGATAGTTATGTGATTCAGCTGTTGAGTGGTACATCACTGTTACAACTGTTTTGTGTAACTGCAGCCATATGACTTATGCAGAACTAAATGGTATAGAAATGATTAATGGTTGCAATAAATGCTTCTTTTGGATACGTTGGAAAATCTATCCAGTGTTTGACTTTAATTTATTACTTATTGCGCAGGTGGAAACTATGTAATAAGTGCATCTTCCTGGCGGGAGGGACAAAAGCTAGTAAAAAAGATACTGGGTCCAGCACCCAGAATAGAACAGGACAGAAGAGCTGTATCTAGTGACAGAACAGGACGAGAGAGAGCTGCCAAGTCTGGTAAGTTGTACTTTTATCACTGGACTTTTTTCATTGCTCTTAATTTATTATATAACGCTGCATGTCTGGAAAATAAAACAGACTTCTGACGTAGAATGTAATCAGTTTCTTATTAAAACAACTCCTATTTTTAACCCGGGATTTGAGGGGGGATACTTTTGCTCAGATCTATGACTGGGATGCTTAACCTCTCTTCTTGAGTGGATTATGAACTTTTCTTGGTGCCATGGGAAGCCTGCCCTGCCCATGTGACTTGACAGTCAGTATGTGCATTTCCAGCACTCAGGAGCTCTGGAAAAGGTGGGAAGTAGGTTGCAACCAAAAATATTGCATCACCTGCAATCTGTCTTTGCCTCTTGAAGCCGGGGGGGAGAGGAATTGCTAGAAGTTGTCCACAGGCCACATGAATTTTCCAGATGTGCTGCATATAATATGTAGATATGGTTGGTCATCCCTGTTTTACAGTCCTTGTGGTTCTTCCAGATACTGTGTAATGACATGTGTGTGCATCATAAATCTTCACTGATTTCTCCACCAGCCCTTTTCAGAATTTACCCAGAATCTCAGACAGGGCAATTAAAGGACGATGGTAGCTGCTGTACTTCTAATGCCTATGAGGTGGTGAGGCTGGTAAGAATATAAAGGATGTGAGCTCAGTCTAAGCAAAGGCAGTTGTATTCAGACCATGACACTGAATGGAGCAAAAGCATGGTTACACTGAGATCTGCACTTCTCCCTCATCCTCATTTTGCAGCTGTTTCAGTGATGGCATGTGGTTCCTAAATTTGATTTTTACCTGAAATATTTGACAAGTGTTATTCTTTAGCAGGCTGTATTGGAAGGACAGGTTCAGATTCTAGATTGGATGTTACCCGTAAAACCTCTTCAAGAAGTTCTGAAAGGTCAAGGAGTAAAGTGCGGTCTGAGAATAACCTGAAGAAATTGGAAGCTGCTCTTCCAGATGGTAACCAAGAAGATCATGGCTCGGTAAATAAGGACTTCCTGCCTGTGGAGATACGTGGAATTCTCGATGACTTGCAGTTGGATTCCATGAGTACAAAGCAAGAGAAAGATGTTGAAAAGCAGAATCAGAAATCTGTTTTGCCTGCCCAAAATGTCAGGAGCCACAGTCCAACCAAAAGGAAACCAGACAAGATAGCTGCCAGTGAAGAGCCTCAGGTGATCTCTAAGAAACGTCACTATGATACAGATGAGGTTCGTCAGTACATCATCAGGCAGCAAGAAGAGAGGAAGAAGAAGCAGAATGAAGAGAAGAAAGCACAAAAGGAGGCTACGGAACAGAAGAACAAAAGGCTCCAAGAGCTCTACAGAAAGCAGAAGGAGGCTTTTACTAAAGTGAAGAATGTGCCTCCTACTGAACCTTCAGCAGCCAAACGGTTACAGGAAACCTATTCTAAACTATTGCTGGAACGTACACTTTTAGAAGAGCCACCTCAGCTGCCTACAGTGCAGGAAGCACAGGTATAGCTGATTCACTAACTTAATGTGTTGCAGTTGTTTGCAGGAATAGGAGGTCATATGTTTAGGAAGGTCATGACTTGTCCTGGTCTGGCCAGTGCTTAAGGGAAAGGATACAAAGAAAACTGGGTAATTTTTGCTTAAACAGTGGTTTTGATCCAGAGCCTCTTTGCTAGTGACCGCTTCTTGGCACAGCAAGGCCTACTAGAAAGGTGAATGGAAATATTTCTGTTATAAATAGAAACAGAATTATGGATATTAGTTAACAGTGGCTATAAATGTTGGCTTTTAAGAAACCTGTAAATATCAATAAAACTATGAATGGAAGAGCTTTGTTTGAAGTTGCTTTGAATCAGTGGACAAAATTCATCAGCAGTGAGTTAAATGTTTGCTAATCAAAAACTGAATATAAAAGAAGATTAGTGTATGATAAAAGACTTGTATCATTTTGAGGTGTTTGGCTAAACTAGTTTAATATGTGAGCAAAGCTTTTTTTCCCTGTACAAGCTGCTGAAGCAAAAATGTAAATGCCTTCTTTTTTTAAGTCTTCATGTGGTAGGAAAGATGTGACACTACACTGACACATGCAAGCCTTTTCACTTCTAATGAGACAAGAGCTTCTAAACGCCTGCAGACTTCTGAAAATGCGTTTTTCTGATTGTCTTTTTTCTAGCCCAGACCTGGTTATCAACCATCTGGGGAATCTGACAAAGAAAACAAGGCTCAAGAGCGTCCTCCTAGTGCATCTTCAAGTAGTGACATGTCACTTTCAGAACCACAGCAGCCGCTACTGAGGTGAGCCATTGTGGTCCTTTTGAGAGAAGGGTGAAGATAGACTAGGCTCTTACGTTCATGTTGTAGTGAGAGAGTAATTGTCTTTATGGCAATTGTTAAAGAGGAATCTGATGCAGGAAAGCCTATGACAATTTTGGCTATAGGTATTTAGTAAAGAGATAAAGCGAATGGTGGTTGCTGTTAATCTTTTGCTGACTTCAAGGGGATGTGCATTTCATACTGGGAGACGATATTTCTTCTGTCACTGCTATTGAACAAGAGAAGCTGATCATATGAATATATCTGTTGATTTTTTTTTATTTGCTTTGTCCAATGTTTCTATTTATTGTCTTGGATTCAGGCCTTTAGTTACTGTCTCTGAAGTATCAAAACCTTCTGCTTCTCTTTGGAGCTAGCCTTTCCCTGTTTCCTTTTATGCTGCTTTCCCCGTTTTTAATTGTTCAGTGCATTATCAAAGTTTGTCTTACTGTAAGTCAAGGTGCCTATCCAAACAAATACAAGGAACTAAAAATAATTTTTCTTGCATATTCTTGAGATCCCTGTTGTGCAGGTGTGTCTTCATTTCTAATTACATAATGAGTGTCTCCTTAAATTTATACTTGTTTCATTACCTGTACTGTAACTTGGTCAAATCCACACTGACTTAGAACAGATTTTATTGAATTTCCTTTCTGGAAGAGTTCAAGGAAGCACTAAGAATGCTTTGGGTACAGAATAGTCTGTAGTTAAACCATGTGGTCGTAAATATTGTTAGTGTAACATTACAATGAAAAATTGTAAGTACTAATAGTAGGGGAGAGATGATACTTAAAAGGCTGTTTAAGTTATTTGGAGAGCCTCATAGTAAGCAGAGAAGCAGTTTTTTTGTGAGGGACTTCCCGGATTTCCTAGTATTCAGAATACATGCAAGTGATATTAGTGAGAAAAAGGTCTCTACAGAGCTCCTGTTCTTGCAAATGGGAACTATCTGGAAATAAAAAAGATATCTTAAAGAACTTCAAACATCTTTATATTTCCAGTCCTCCTTTTCTCTAACTGTTCTTTATGCCTAGCTTAAGTGACAGCTCCAGTGAAACATGCTGGATTCACCTGGAGAGGAAGGCTGGGGCTAAGAAATTCCAAGGAAAAAAAAAGATGGAAAAAAAAAATGATTCCTCCTTTCAGAAGCGAGGAAAATTTTGGAAAAGACTTACTGCTGATGAGGAAAACACTCAGCTTGTTACAACTCTAAAACACAGTGTACCATAAAAGGCATTTCAAATTTGGAAGGTGCTATGTTGCTTTATATTTCTTTTTTAAAAATAACATTCTGTAACTGTTTACTGTCCCATTCCCTGGCTCTCTGACTCCACCAAAAAGTATTTCTTCCTGAAAAATATATTTGTGGCAATGATACTTTCATGTAAAGTAACAGTACTTGTATAAGCCATCAACTCAAATGTTGACTTTTCATTTCAGGAGTGATTTGCTGGAGCCTCCGTGGGTACAGCCAGACAGGCTGAGCCCAAGAATCCAGCTCTCTCACCCACAAGCTCTCATGGGCTCAGGTGGAGGCCCATGCTCCCAACACTGGAGCCTGGAGCAGATGGACCTTTTATCAAAGGAGTGTGATGCAATGTTGGCAGGCAGGAGAAGCCATCCTGCCCCTGTGGGATCACTAACCTTAATGCCTCAGCCATACTTGAATTCACCCACCGCTCAGCAAAATCTCTTAGTAAAACCTACTGCTAGCCAATATAAGAGCAAATTAGATCGAATTGAGGCTTTGAAAGCTACAGCTGCTTCCCTTTCTAGCAGGATTGAAAGTGAAGCAAAAAAATTGGCTGGGGCTGGTATCAATTATGGTACCATGTGGAACTCAGAATTTATTCAAGAAAACCAGGATGATGGGCGGTGGGCAAAGGCTGTGAGTCCTCCTGTGAGAGAGGAAAATGAAGACGCTTTTTCAGCCAGAATCCAAAAAATGCTGGGTACTTGTGTGTCTCATACAGCCTTTGATGACAACCTTCCTGGGGTAGGCAACCTTAGTGAATTTAAAAAGCTCCCTGAGACCATCAGGCCTCATACTGCTGCAGTCAGCCTTGGAATGAGGTCCCCCGCTGCTAACAGGCATGAGGGGTTACTACCACATCTATCTAAGAGACAGACTGACTCCCCGGGGCGTGAAAACCAGGCTTATGCTCCAAACAAAGCTGTAATTCCTCATGAGTCCAGCATTGACTCGATCAGCGAAGGGCCTCTCCCAAGTGATGGAAGCCTCTCTGAAGAGGAAGGAGGCCACCACAAACAATTGCCACTGAAGATGCTGGAGACATTAAAAGAGAAGGATTTCTGCATTCGGGAGAGAAATGCTTTTGAGCCCATAAAGGAGTTTCAGAAAGAAGCTGAGAAGTATTTGCCACTTTTCACTCAGACAAGTGGCGCACACAGCAAGGGGCCATGGGAGGAACTAGCGAAGGGAAGTCCTCACAGTGTCATCAACATCTTTGCAAAAAGTTATCAGCTTCATGGAAAAGGTAAAAATGGAAAAAGTTCTCAAAGCTCTTGTGAATTACTCTTTTCCTAGTCTTACTATTCCTTACCACTTTATATTTCACAGGTAATGAGTGTTCTCAAGCATGAATATGTGTAAGGCTTTCTCATTTTGCTTTTGGATGATAAATGATTTGCCCTGCCTTTTTTCTGCCTTCTTGTCTAAGGGAAAAAAGAAGGAAAAAATCCCTTACGCTTCTGAGCTGGAGAAGATTATTTTTGTATTGGATTGCTTTGTATTTCTAGATCAGTAACCAGTTCATATGCTGGGTTACATGTATTAAGGACACCCATAGTTACATAATTGTAAATATAAAGTTTACATTAATTGAATCCAAAACTGCATACTAAATCTAAGTGGCCCAGAGTGTGTTTGGAAATGGTTCTCTTCACCGTGGAGAACAGACCCTCTGGATTGGAACATGTATCTTCCTACTATATATGCACTCCAGATCATCTGTAATAACACATCATTCCTCTTTCAGTTAAGGCAGAAAGATGAAATCCATGCTTTATGCAGCACTTACTTTGTGACATAACCATGAGTGCTTGCATATATCCTGAGTTCTTGCTATACAAGAATAATACAGCTTTACTATGTCATTAGAAACATGTAACTTCAGTGGATGAATGATGTGGACTTTCCTTTTGCATCTTTGCTTATATGAGTTATGTGACAATGTCTCAAAGCAGTGCAACAATTAAAGCTCCAGTAACAGTATTTGAGTTGAAGAAAGTAAGGTTCTGATGTATGGGTGGGGAAAGTCTGTTGCTTAAACAAGCCCATTTCAAGCGTTAGTGCCTTAGGACATGCTTTACAAGTGTCTCCTGCAGGATGCTTCATTTCATTTTCATTTTTTGTAGCAAATATATTTTACATTTTATGAGTATTGTTTCTCTTGCCTTGAGTTCCTCATTTTGAGGGGGAATGTTTTCTTAGAAGCTGTTTTTTATCTTGTGGGTGTTCTTGATTCTTTTTTCCTTCGTTTAATTTCCCTTAAAGACAATTGCTTTTAAATATACTGCAGATAGCTCTAGTCTCAAGCACTGTGCTCTTCAAGAATGTTTTAACTGGAGTGTGTTAATGAAGTAGAGTATTCAATAATTAACAAAAAGACTGTGCTTGTTACATTGTGTTGTGTTAAAACTGCTGTGGGATGGCTGTACTGTTGTTTTCCTGATGCTTTTCTGTTTGAAAGGAAGTTTTTATAACTTGTGGTTGGAAGCATCTTAATTCCTGCAGCTTTGTTACCTGCTTGATGCGCATTTGCATTTGGTTATCACTTATGTCTTTTCTCTTCTTTGTCCACACTTTAGTGTTTGATGAAAGGTCGAGTGGAGGGTCTACTCTTCTGCGCCCTTTGCTCCCTGCCATGAGCCCTCCAGAAAGCCTGGTTTCTTACGAAGATGATTTTGCCTCCTCACAGGGAAGTGGCACTTTAACGGACAAAAAAATTGCACGTGACCTCAGGTAACTGTGTGTTAGACTTCTTGTAAAAATCAAAATGCAGAATTCAATAGAAAATAGTTAATGCAAAATTTGTTTCATAACATGCTGGATATCTTTTCTTTTATGCTGTATTGTAATACTAGTCAAAGTGATGAGGTGTTTTCTTAGGACCTTGCAGTTAATATAGCAACCAGTATGGTTAAGATGTAAAGATTAGAGTCATGTGTCCCTGTTCTCTGTCTAATTTTTGTTCTTCTTTAGTCTGGCAGGTAGCTTAGGCAAGGTTCTTAGCCTTTGTAGTCAGGTGAAAATTAGTTGTCCAACTTGTGTGGCTGTTATAATGCACAATTGGTTAGTCTTTGTAATTTAGTAAAAAAAGAAAATATATTTGAAAGTGTTAAAATACCTTCAATACTTCAAAATTATGTAAAAAGCCTATAATTGCTTTCAGTGAAGATTCAGTAATGCTTAGTAATGGATACATAAGTTGTAGAAAATTTTAAAACCTGTTGTTCAGTCTGTAAATCCCAGATCTCCATGTTACTACTGAATTCATGTGGTTTCCTGAATTTCCTAAGACCCTTTTTTATAATGAGATATATTTACATCTTTTGGGAACCTTGGGGAAGGCCACAAGTACTGTGATTATGTTACTTAGAAGAAAGGAGAATAGAAGCGCTTTGCACACTAAAAACGTTGGCTGCAAAAAATGCCTTCTTGGTGATTAAACTTCTTGATAGGTCTTTTGTTGGTATTATTTACAAATCTTTTGTAATCCTTTCTTGAAAATCACTCATATTTCTGTTAATTTATTGATAATATCTGTATGTATGCCCAGAGATTATCTAAAAATGCAGCCATATTTGGAGTCATTCTTATGTTGTTCAAACCTGTAGTCAAATACCTCTTAAGAGTTAGCATTGGAAAGTTGGTTGTTACCCATCTTTTACTTTTTCTTATTATCAGAAGTATGTTTCAATATGTTCGATATCATGTCAAAGTTCCTACTGTTTTAGCTGTCATAGTTTTTAATCTGAAAATCAATGCTTTTCAAGATGGGCTAATTAGTGCAGGTTTAGCCAACTGTCTCTAATTTCAAGCATGGTGTATTTCTTGTGCACGGTGTAATGCAGGAGTTGGAAGTCCTTAATTAATCACTGTCAACGTGCTCCGTTTTAGTGTTGCTGGCAGCAGTAATTCAAGCATTCAGGAAGAAGTTCCAAACAGGAAATCTCCCCATGAACCTCGATCTGTAGAGCTTGCTTCTCAGCATTCATCTGGACCACGGTCTGCAGCATCCTCTCGCTCATCTGCTTCCTCTAAAAAGAGAGGGAAAAAGGAACGTAAGTACCATACTCAGCTATAGGGTATTTGTTTGGAAGGAGCTTTTAGGGTTTTCTTGTTAAGAAAATTGCAGTACACCTTGAAGCCGTAATCTAATATTGATAGGAGGTTTTATGTATTCCTCCTGTGGTTCCTTCCTAAATTTTTTGACTCTGATTATTTTCTGACCTTAAAATGCAGTCATCTGAAATTAAATAGACAAAAGGTTATTAAAATCATAGAATCATAGAGTCATTTAGATTGGACAAGACCCTTGGGATCATCGAGTCCAACTGTCTAACCTACTCTACAAAGTTCTCCCCTACACCATATCCCCCAACACTACATCTAAATGACTCTTAAACACATCCAGGGATGGGGACTCAACCACCTCCCTGGGCAGCCTATTCCAGTGCCTGACCACTCTTTCTGTGGAAATGTTCACTAATGTTCAGTCTAAACCTACCCTGTTGGAGCTTGAAGCCATTCCCTCTGGTTCTGTCACTAATTACCTGTGAGAAGAGATCAGCACCAACCTCTCTACAATGTCCTTTCAAGTAGTTGTAGAGAGTGATGAGTTCTCCTCTCAGCCTCCTATTCCTCAAACTAAACAGTCCCAACATTGACAGTATTGAAAATGTTTCCTTTCCTAAACCAGCCTTCTAACAAATTAGTTGACTTTAATAGTGCGTGGGAACTATTCTCAGATTCTGTACAGAGGAAATTCTAATAGGCTGCCAAGAAATCTGAGTACTGCCACATTTATGAAGGCAACAATAAGTTTGCTTGTATATGCTTTATCTTTGGATCACAGGCAGTTTTCATAATGTACAAATTAATTCTTCCTACTGTAACTTGTACATTACAAAAACATGAAGAAACTTGGTGTTTGGTACGCTCTCGCTATGTAAGCAATGGATGACATAAGGAAAAACTATTTTTAAAGTCAATAAAAAGATGAGAAAAATAAGATTGAGCATGCCAAATTATCTCTCATTTTTTTCAAAATTCTCTAGTTTACCCAAAGAAAGCTAGGCTTTATTCTAATTGTGAGTATTGAAGAGTCAAATGCTTGTTTTCTTTATTTAAACTGAGAGTGTCCTGAAATGAAAGCTGAGTTGACAGTTTTGTTGACAGTGGACACAATATACAGAAAAGAACTTAAACCTCTTTTAGAAAACTGACAAATTAACGTTTCTTGCATGTTGAATTCATAGACTTCAAACTCAAAGGCATCTGTGACTGTGGAAGAAGGATATCAATTATTTGTTTTGGGACTCCTGGTGGCTAAGATATTTGTACTTAGAATACCAAATATAAACTTTTCGCAATATTGTTGCTTCTTAGGGTTGGACTCTTACAATGGAAGTTCTCACCACTTTCCTGTTGAAGAAGATAAAATGCTATCTGAATTAGAATGGGGATCCCAACAGACAAAGAAATCCTTATCAGGTAGCAGAATTTCTAGTAAAGATCCTGAGCAGAACCCGGATACAGACAGCACATTAGAAAACTTGTCTGGACACTCCCTAATGAGGTAATGTGAACCTTATAAGACTGTATGCAAGTATAACTAAGCTTGGTAATGTTATGGCATACTATCAAAAATGGCTGTGTCTTTGGATATGCAAAAGGAAAATAACAGAAACGATTGAATTTTACTAAGATGGGCATGCAGAAAACATTTCTTCCCCTGTATTTTAAATATGAAAGGCCAAAGTAGATGGCTGTAGTAAGAGAAAAAATAAACCAGTGATTCCTCCCCAAATGACCCCTCTGTTTTTTTAAGGGTAGCTGGCCAATATAGATATCCTGTCAGGTTCAGTACCTTAAGCATTGAAGTACAATTTTGTTTTCCATTCTACAAATGGTCTGTAAGAAGTGTGTGGGGGGGAAGTAGCTAGTCACCTGTGCAGTCGTCTTGCTCTTTTCAGTAGGATCCACAGACATTTTTGGCTAGACTTGTGTTCAGCTAATACTTTACAAGCCTATCCAGCCCTCTGAGTTGATGCTTTTTTGAGAGATGAACTGATCCCCAGAAAAGTGTAGAAAAAGAGGAAAACATACTAATTTTCTGTTGCATCCTCTGTATGTCTGGCAGTGAAGATGGTTATGAAATGCTCAGCTTAGTTTTCACTGCACTTTTTTCTAAAAAGCAATAAATAGTACAAATGGTCTGTCACTCGTTCTTTGTCAATATAGAGCAGTTCTGGGGTACTGACTTACATTGGCGACTTTTACTGATATCATCTATTGGTTTGATATGGAGTTTGGGGTTTGAAAGGTCCTGTGACCTCCTAAGATGTGCCAAGCAAGGCGGAATGTCTTCCTAAGGAATTTAAGCAGACACTGTTAATCTTCTTTGGCTTAATAAAATTGGAATAGTAAATTTTAAAACTGTCTGCATCGTTTCCTATTAGCTGTCTCTTAAGAAGAAATGTTTCTGTATTATTTTACTGTTTAAGTCAAGTTTTGGTCTTCAAGCATTTCATTGCATTTCAGTGGAAGAGATTGAGACTCAAGGCAGTGGCTCATCACAGTCAGTTGCATCCATATTTTGCTTTTTAAAAATATGGTTCATCATGTTCTGATATCAAAATATTGCCCAAATTTCCTGTGAGTAAAACAAAGTTCGTCACTCAGACTCTTAAATGTTTTTTGACACATGCAGGTGATTGCATCCTGCAATGCTGGCTTCCTAACAGAAGGCATTGAAACTCCTTGTCTGGTCATGTAGAACATGTAGATGCTATGTTGGTCTTCAATTTTGTGTATGTGTGTGCTAACTAGGTTTAGTACTTGGGGCAAAATAGGGTGCTCTAGAAACTTAACCCTGAACCTGATATAGGTACAAACACGAGGCCATTCCTAAAGGCAGATTGAACTCGTGCAAACCATAAAAGACTGTGCCTTTTGTGTTGTTCTGTTTGATGTATATAAATGGAAGAACTAAGTTATTGCTTTATTGTCTTCTTAAGTGGCTGGACTTAGGAGAAT
>JAOTQQ010000004.1:1975647-2026241 GCA_026546715.1 Gallinago undulata
GTTCTGTTTGATGTATATAAATGGAAGAACTAAGTTATTGCTTTATTGTCTTCTTAAGTGGCTGGACTTAGGAGAATATTGACTCCTTTCCTTTTTTGTTTCACTGTCAGTTTCTCAGACAAGGGAAGATCCCAGAAGACACCAGTTTCTTCCCCATCTGGTTCCCAAAAAATGTTGCAGTTTGATTCTACAGGCAATACAGCAGAAAGAGTCAAGTCGCCTGCTGGCTCTTCTGGAAGTACAGCATCAGGACTGAAGCCTAATGTAGCCTTCCCTGACCTGAGCCTGGGAACTGGCAGGTCCGTAGCAGGAGCAGCCTCAGCAAGCGGTGAGTTGTTTTGTTAAAACCATACAAATCCCAGAGCAGTTACATTATTATTTTTTTTCTTTATTTTTTGATGTGGGACACTAAATTCTATGGAGGTTGACTAGTAAGTCTTACCCTGCAGGATGTATGCGCTTCTCCCCTGCTGGTCTTCAGCATCGTTTATCAGCAGAATTGAACTACCTTAATGCTATTGAGGAGTCTGTGCGCCAGCTTTCAGACGTAGAGCGAGTACGAGGTATATCACTTGCCCAGCAGGAGAGCGTTTCTTTGGCTCAGATTCTAAAGGTAATGGAGAAATACTTCCTTGTCTTAACCTTCTTCTTTTTTTTTTTTATAATTTGCAGGAAAATTAAACAAATTAGGGAGAGTTATGCTTTTGTTAGCAATGCAGAGAAATCGTAATGGACATAATGGAGCATCTCTGATAATGTCTGTTTTTTAGGATTACCATCTGTTATCTTTCTAGTTTTAAGTTGACAACAAGGAAGTGGTGACTCTAGAATATGTGTGATTATACCATTAGCTGGAGTTGCTCCTTTGGTTGTGTACTTTAGTAAAATAGAAACTTGATTATTTACTGGGTTTGATGTTGGATCCCAGTGCCATGCAGTGTAGTTGTTCAGGCTGAATCATTTGTCTTATTCCGTGAAAAGGGTATTTTTGGTTGAAATTTCCTTATGGTGACAAGATTTCTTGTTCTAGTCTGTTGAATTAATTGGTCTCCTAAATCCTCTTTCTTTTTACACTGTGGTGGAAGAGTATGGGGAGTGTGCATTGTCTACTGTGTAATAAAAAAGGAGAGGGTCAGTCAGTAGGCTGAAAATTTTACTTCAGCAGAAAAGGTGCCACTAGTAGAGTAGATCTAATTTTTCAGAGGTAGTTGCAGCCAATGGCTGAGGCAAAAAAGGTCTTTACATTTAACTTGCATGATTAGAACTTGTTTTCCTGATCTGTAGGCACAGCAGCAGCGCCATGAAAGGGATTTGGCTCTTTTGAAAATCAAGGCCGAACAAGAAGCTTTAGAAAGTCAGAGACAACTGGAGGAGGCAAGGCAGAAGGCAGCTCAGGTAATGCTGCCCTTCAAAAAATGTGGAGTGTGTAAGAGGCAAAATGCTGTAAGTAAATCGTGCCTATGAGTATTCTTAATTTGAAGCTGTGATCATGTGGAAGTGGTGATGGGGTTTAATGTAGCTGAAAAAAGCTCTTAGGTGCCAATTTCAAAACTTTTCCCCCAGATTTTTAGAAATAAAACTGTAGTTATTATAGCCAGAAAATTTTGAAGAGTTGAACTGGCTATGTTTTCTGCACAGGTCCATGCAGAGTCACTGCAGCATCTGGTCCACTCTCGGCAGGAGACTGCACAAGAGACCCCATGCAAGGCTGCAACCAAACAGGCAGAAACTGCACTTCTTGCTACAGATGCAGCTCACCAGATCCGGGAGGTGAGGTCCCAAATGAAAGGAGAAAGCTGATCTAATTTCAGTATTATTTTGAATACTTTTTTGCCTCTAGGTTTTTCTCTGTTCAGTGTCATTCTCAGTGCAACTTCTTACTTCCATAATGTGACAAATGATGGGACTTTAAAGGAGCTTTTCTGACATCCTAACTTAGAAGTCAGTCAGTAGCCTTAAATACCTCTTTGCCTTTCTTATGATCTTCCAGTTAACGAACTGATAAGAAGTTTGTTCTTCCAGGAGAGACTAATGATAGTGAATACAACATCTTTAAGTTGAAAGAGTTGCACTCCATCAGGGATCAGTCCTGTGTATTTTTCATATGCAAATTAAATTAGAGAAGCAGGAAAATTGCAATATTGCTTGCTTCTGAAGGCAGGAGGCCAACAAACAAAAAAAAAAGTGGGGAGGATCTTCAGCAGAGCTTTTAACTTGGTTCAGAGTTTGAAGTTTACTTTTTTTGAGTCTCTTTTCATCCTTCTTGTGGGATACAGAATATTTATCAGTTTTATTGATCAGTTTATTAGTTTTTCTACTTGTTTCTAACAAGTAGCAGCTGTTTCACATATAGGTAAGAAACATGGTAACCAAAAAGTGCTTTTGCTTCTTCATAGTTTAGCAATTGCAGTAACTGTGGATTAGGGTTATGGGGTGGAGTGCAGAAGGCTGATGGATATGAACATTACTGTTTCTTCACAGCTTATGCACATGCTGGTGCTTAGCAAGGCTGCTCAAAACAGCATCTTACATGTTTGTTCAATAAATCACTAAATTGCCTGCAAGGATAACTATTTTCTCCTTCAAAAAACATTTTGAAACTGATAACCACATCATATTCCTTTGTTTTTTATTGTATCCAGATGACAGAGTTAGCACGAGCACAGATCTCGGATACTGTCAGCGCTCCAGCTGCTCCAGTCACCAGCTTGTTTGACCACCAGCGGCAGCATCATTCAGAGTTCATGAAACAACTGAGAGCCCGAACTGATATAAACAGGTTTTGCCTACTATTTCACATCTTAGGAAGGGGGAAACTTTGCTTCACCCATTCTTGAAGAAAATTTTAATATGTCATAATGAGTGACCATTTAAGAAGAATTTAGATTCTATCTTTATGCCCTTAATAGTGTACACCAAAGGTGATACTAACTGGTTCTGTGAGATTCTGCATGTAGAAAAAGATGCTCTAAATGTTTTGTGGGATGATATAACTAGTCTGAGCTTTAAGTGATCTTTTCAGAAATTTCAGCTCTTACTTTTGGTAAACTGATGAAAGCTTGTGCAAACTGTATTACTCTTTGGTTTAAAACAATGTAGATTTACCCCAAACACTTCCCTTTCTCAGGAAATGTGAGCCGTCTGGTGCCATATCACACAATAAAGAGGAGAAAGGTGACTCAAAACAGACATACTCACCAATGTTTGATAGTTATTCAGAGTCCTCAAGATCAAAGGTTCATGATCAGAGGTAAGAAGAGATTAGATTACACAGGGGTGGGTTTTTGTTATAAAGAAAAACTAAAGCACAACGGAATATAAAGGTAATTCCTTCAATGTATATTTTTTAAAAAGAGGGAAAGTCAGTATTAAACCTTCAACAGATAAACCTGTCTTACTTTCATGAGCTTGAAGGTTTACATGCCTACCAGGATTTGCTTTGTCTTTAGTTAAAAATCCTACTACATTGTGGCCACAGTGTGTTGTGTGTTAGTATCTTCAGTTTTGAATTTGCTGTATTTGTTCTAATTGAACATTTTTCTCTTTCCTGACTTAAGAATAATTGAGTTCCACATCTGCTTTCTCATTAGCAAGAGTCTAGCAAGCAGGTGAAGGGAAATGGTTATTCCCCTCTGTTTAGCTCTTGTGAGACTGTATCTGGAATACAGTGTCCAGTTTTGGGCTCCTTAGTAGAGAGAAGACATGAACATACTGATGCAAGTCTAGTGGTGTAAAATAAAGACTGAAGGAACTGAGCTAACTTAACCTAGGAAAGAGAAGGCTGAGAGACCAGAGACCTAGTTGCCATATCCTAAAGGTGGGTTGTTAAGGAACTTGAGGCTAGACTCTTCTTGGAGGGGCACAGTGAGATGACAAAAGGCAATGGTGACATTCCAGAAAGGGGAAAATCATTGGAGGGGGTAAAAAGCTCCCTCTGAGAGTGGTTAAACAGTGGAATAGAGGGGGGGACACACATTGTAGGATCCTCTTGTCCTTGCAGGTGTTCAGAACTTGGATGTGGCCTTCACTATGATTGGATGAAATACTTTCAGAAGTTGTTGAACTGAGATTATTCTGATTTCTGTGCTGTGGACTACTTGCATATTTCTATTGCAGCATCTTTGTAACCTAAAAATCACTTTAAGTCTCTCTTTATCTGAGATATTTTCTTTGTCCTAAATATTTCCATTTTGTCCCTTTCTCATTTTGCTCTGTGTCATTTTGAAATGGGCTAGAGCGTAGACTGGAGCATACATTTTGAACACACAGTGCAGGGACCTGTAGAACTGCCTGTTCTGTAATGTGCGTTACTTCCTATTCTGTTCTCTGTATCTGGCTATTTTGTTTGGCTTTTTGTTTTCACTGCTGCTTTGCACTGGCTTGAGGTTTTACATGAGGTACCTGGAACTCTGCTTGCCTGAGATTGTGATTCATTTCTGGTGTTACTTTTCAGTATCTTGCCTATGTTTAATACTGGATTTTAGCGTTTTGTTTCCTCTTCACTTGCCTTATGTAGTGAGGTCTCATGAAGTTTCTCACAGCCCTTGTCTGATCTTAGCCGACAGAAATGATTTTGTCCTCTGTAGTTCTTCTGATTTAAAACAGTATTGCTATCTTGCTTATATCCTTTTAAACACTATAAGGAGAGATGTTTGCAATGTTTTATCATCAGTACTCATTGCCAGGTAGAGGGTGGGCATACCTACAAACAACTTGCGTTCTAAGGAAGAATAAAAATAGCAAGTTCTGCTGTCATTCAGCAGCTTGATGAAGCTTGGAATTTTAAGGTAGCCAAGCTGCATTTTAAAACTAAAACAAAGCCTCTGCATGTCGATTATTGCTGGGATGTTAATCATGATATGTACAGTAGTAATGTAATATAAATATTTTGTAATGTGCAAAATAATTTTTAAAAGAATTTATCTCTTGATAACACAGTAGTACCAGCAGCCGCCAAGAGAGTCCTTCGGTTCCATCTTCTAAGGAGAATGAGAAAAAGCTTTCCCGTCGTGAGAAGATAACTAGCAGTATTGAAGAGCAGGCTCATACTGCTGTTGATGACTCCTTGCCGAGTGATAGTGTTTTATCGTTGCCAGATGAAAAAGGTTAGTTGTATTGTTTGTATGTGATGAATCTGAAAGTGATGAGGAGGGAGGTGCCATTTCAGAATTAGTTTCAGAAATAAATGAGGGAATGTGTGTGAAGAAAGCTGAGCCCCAGGTGAATTGGTAGCTTCTGAAGAGGTAACCGAGAATGGCACTGTGAGATGGGAACCTTTGAAATTCTGCACATCAGAGTGATGGAGTCTGTGGGCCATTCTACTCTCTGCCGTGCTAGCTGTAGCCAAATGTTCACTTGCTGAATATGCAAGCTGAATGCCAAATAATTTTGCAGCACCAGAAATGTGTACAGAAGTTAAGTCTTTTGAAGTTAAACAATGATATTTCGTGATGTTTTCTATGTCAAGGTCACTCTTTTCTAAACACCCATTTTTCTGCATTAGTTATCTCCCTTTCTTTCCTGCACCACCCCGATTTTACTGAGATGAGGCAGAGTAAAACAGACCTGATACATACCTGAGTGTAAAACCGCTTCCCTGATTTCTCCCTCAGATTCCGCTTCTGTTGCAACAGAGTATTCCCTGAAATTTGATGAGTCCATGACAGAGGATGAGATTGAGGAAAAGTCTTTTCGGTCTTTGCTGCCCTCTGAGAGTCATCGCAGAAATAATTTGGAGAAGAAACGGGGTAATCGCGATGATTCTGATGAGGAAGTCTCCCCAGAAAAAACAGCTCTGTCGTCTATCAAGGTAGGTCAAGCAGCCATGGTTAAGTTAAATTAACTGAACTGAAAAGGTTTAGCTCATGAGCTTCAAGTGAGCTGTTCTTAGTTGTGTTTGCAAACTTTAGGCTTCTTTTCTTCACTGTGGTTCTTTGAGCATCTCAAAACATTGAGTTGTATGAATCATGCTATATGTCACTGTTGTACAAATGTGATGACTTGACTTACGGAACAGTCTGTCCAAGCTTCTACCTGTTCTTTTGTGGCTTTGGAGAAGAGGAGTGACTTTCTGAGGTATGTTATAAAAGCCCAGTGGATTAAGTCTTCCTACTATACCTACACACAGCTAGGAAGGTACACAAAGATGCTTCACCTCTTTGGCCCAAGAAGGGATGTTCCAAAACTGTCACGCAGCCCAAGGCAGAAAAAGCTGGTCTACAAAAAACTCAGAGGAAAAACAGCTTTTCTTCTTGTTTGTTTTTTTTTTTGTGTGTGTGTATATATACACAGACACACTTTGTAATTGGAAAAATCCTTGGAATTTCTGTATTATCAAATCATGCCAAATTTGTCTTGCCTTCTAGGAGCTAAGCATGCCATTCTCAGGGGGGCAGGATAGTTTCTCTAAATTTACCATGGAGATGGTAAGACAGTACATGAAAGAGGAGGAAATGCGAGCAGCTCATCAGTCCTCACTGCTTCGGCTCCGGGAGAAGGCTCTGAAAGAGAAGACCAAGGCTGAATTGGCTTGGCTGGAACACCAAAAGAAGTAAGGCAGCTCTAAATATACACTGTTGCTGACTGATCGTTTTCTTGTACTTCTACTTGAAATCTTTTGTGTAAGATTTTCCTTCCGCCTTCCCCCTCCTTTATTAAGTATCAATGGTTGAACTAATGTTCTGACGTCAGTAATCTACACAAATTTTATTGTCACTTGGGAAGAATAGAATCCAGTTTGTAAGTGGGCTTTGATGTTCACATTGAATGCAGTTTGATAACAGAGAATTTCATTGAAACACTAGAACATCAGAAGTTTGTTGTCAGTCAGAGAAAGTAGTTCCCAACCATTACCCTACAAGTCTTAAGAAGATATAAAACTGTCAAACAGTTCGACCTTTATTTGCTTGATGTCTTTCTGAGGTCATTTTAGTTGACTCAGGCCAAATTTTGTGAATCTAGATATGTGTTGTACTTAATAATTTGTTTCCAACCTAACATATACTTGTCCTGGAATGCCACTTGAAGTACGTAGTGGTACTACTAAGCAGTGGTCACTCTCTGCATGAGAGTACCATTGTTCACCAGATGTTTTCTTACAATTTCTTGTCATTATGGGTTTGATGTAGGATGTTGAGGTAGTGACTCAGGTGGTCCTTCCTTTTTTCTTTCTCTGGTGGGTGTGCTACCTCTGCAGAACTTCTGCTTGTTCATGTGAGATCTCATATTACCTGCACTGGCCTTTTCACTGTACGTGCCTGACTAAACAGTACAAACTATTCTGTGATAGACTATGCCAATGATGAAGTACAGGTATATACTCTTCTGCAGGTTAGGAAAAGTAAACTTTTTTTTTCCTCTTTATAGAGTAAAAGACTCATTGATTTGCACTTTTTTCTTACTTAATTCTTTCTTTAATCTATTTGCAGGCATTTGCGAGACAAGGGAGAGGATGATAAAATGCCTCCCATTCGAAAGAGACAGCGTGGTCTGCTCCTAAGATTACAGCAGGAAAAGGTAACAGGCACCCTCTAGGAAAATCCTGTTGAAACACTTGTGTAGCCATTAAATGTTTCAGACACTGTAGAAGCTAAAAATTGAGAATGCCATACCAGGCCTTTGGATAAGAAGCTATCAGTATTTCTTACCAATAAGCTATATTTGCATTTCAGTAGTATTTAACATGTTGTTTTAAAGGGTCCTTCTGTATCAGTAATCTGACTGCTGAGACTTTATATCTTCTGTTCTTTTCTGCTGAAGTTCAGGCTAGTTACTTCATCATATAATTGCAGTATTTTTAAACCCATAGCAAAGACACTGTGACAGCTTCAGGGTGTGTTCTTGAGAGCTGTCTGTCACAGTTCTTATGCTTAATCTTTTATACCTAAAAGGCAGAAATTAAGCGCCTTCAAGAGGCTAACAAGGCTGCTCGGAAGGAGAGACAGCTGATCCTTAAACAGCAGGCGGAAATAGAACGAATCCGTCAAACTACAATGAAATTGCAGGAAAAACTAAAGTCTGCAGGAGAAAACAAGCTGGTAAGTGTTCAGTTCAGAAGCTGGAGTCTTCCTTCTTTGGCTGTGCAGCTGATATTTTACTTTGGTGTTTATTGGAATGGAAAGCTACTAGATTGGACCTATCACTTTTGTCTGCCTCAAATGATCTCATCCTCTATTGTAGCAATTTTATGTTTAATTTCTTTAAAGGAAATGCATTTGGAGAAGTTATAAAATGTTTTAACTCGGCAGTAGATGATGTTTGTTAATGCTCAAGTTTAACTAATAACTTCGGAAATAACAGTTTTTTGATGCTTAGATCTCTTTGGCTCTGATTTTGTTTGATATTTGTCAGACCCCAAAGTACTAAATGTAAGTGCTAAACCCAAAACTTGCTGCTTTGTGTGTGTGTTAAATGCAAGAAAGTTAGTTGTAATGACACTTATGAGATAGCAAGATAGGATTTTGGTAATGGTCTGCCTCCTTACAAAATTTTGAGGAGATACAAGTTTAATAACAGTAGTATAGAAAGGACTGATTTCCGGTTTGGGTAACTAAATTCTGGTGAGTTTTTTTGCTCTAGATACAGTTAGGGGAAAACTTAAATTATGGAGAAACAGGGTGTACTAAAAAACCTTGTGTCAAATAAAAATGAAGTTAAATCTGCAGGCGGACAGACTTACCCGAAGTAGTATTTGATGTACTCTGGGAAGAAGCAAGCTAAATTAATAAAATTTTCAAAAAAATGGTATAGTAACTTTTCCTACTTCCAATGGTGATTGTGGCTTTGTATCACTTAATTGCAGGAACTTCACAGTGAGGATGACATCAAGCAGAGCAATGGTTCTAGCCCGCTTCCAACTGATGCAGAAACACGCAGCCCTTCCCCAATCTCAATCTCCAGCAGTGAGACTAGTAGCATTATGCAGAAACTTAAAAAAATGCGCAGCAGAATGGATGAAAAGTAACTAATTTTCTTTTTTCTTATACAAAACTTTATTATTTTAATAGGAGGAGTTGGTTTGGCCATTATCTGCACTAGCAATGGCCATCAGAAAATTTAGAGGTAATCACATACACTTTGATCTGAGTTACCTGTAGTTGATTTGAAGCATTAATAGAACTATATTAATCTGTGCATATACTATTTTAAAGGCTACAGTTCTTGTATTAATAGTGAGAATCAAACATTGTTAGCTGAAAGTGCATGTGGTCAAGGCTTTTTTATTGTAGAAGATTGGTTTTAATGTTCTTTGTACTTGATAGTAAAACTGCATCAGTTTAAAAGATTTTCATATTTGTTCATACAAGGAACTTGAACAGGCTCAAACTTGATGGTACATCTTGTCAAGAGTTCCTCTTGCAATGAGAGACCTGAAGTCAAATGGTTAAAGTGGTACCTGTATTTTGTATTTCTCCCTTTATTTTAAAGGGGAAAAAAATACAGGGAGTGAGTGTCCGGAATTGCAGTACCAATTTTTATCTTTAATTGAAGGATAAGTT
The DNA here is from genome assembly GCA_026546715.1 of Gallinago undulata. Taxonomy (NCBI): domain Eukaryota; kingdom Metazoa; phylum Chordata; class Aves; order Charadriiformes; family Scolopacidae; genus Gallinago; species Gallinago undulata. The sequence continues at coordinate 1,985,145 of JAOTQQ010000004.1, forward strand.
ATAAATAGCAAAAGTCTTATGCAAAACCTACTAACTGAGTTTGAGATTTGGCTCACAGAAAGTCATTGAGCTTGGTGAGCCTGTGATTTCTACCTTATTATACAGCTACTGAATTTCAATTCTAATTGCATTAAAATCAGCTAGGAGTGAGTTCTGTAAATATTTTCTTAATTAATGAAGGTGGCATGTGTGTGACTGCAGGCTGGCAATTAAGAACTTTCTTTACCTCCTATGTGCTCCACAGGTTGGAAAAAAAGTTGAAAACAGTCATTAGTCTTCAGAGGAAATAATGAAGTATATGTGCAGTTCTTGGGTCTGAAAACCAAGACTATATCTGTTGATTTCACCTATTAAATTGTTTTGAATAAAAAACTCTTTTTGCATAATTTTCAGTGTAGGAATTGCTTTGTCTGCATGAAATATCCCAGATGCTTTACCAGCATGTGCTCAGTAGTCTAAAGCCTTCCATTCTTATTTGAGATTAATCCATTAAAAGTCTGTCCTCTGCAGTTACTGCAAGGAATAGTCTTTGCTTAAACAATTTTTTTTTAACTTATAACCAAGGTAGTTTGCTATATTTTAATCCATATGTATTTCTATATGAAGAAGATAAAAAAACAGTAGTAGTAGTAAGTAAGGATTTGGTGTAACTAGAAAACTGATAGGATCTGGTAAACTCAAAACCAATAATAACAAATACTTGCAAGCTGAAGCGCTGTATTACCAAAACTAGACTCTTGGCATTCCAAGTGATATGAAAACCACCCCATTGTTACAGCAGCAAACTCCTTCTCAAAGTATATTCTGAGGTTGGTAAATGGCTTAAAATGGGGACTTAAGAAGGATGTGCTCTGTAGGCCATGTTGATTCTTAGAGTTTCAAGAAAAGAAGATTTTGCTTCTGATCCTTTTATTTTTTGTTAAAAAAGGGTCTTTATCTTGTTTTCTCCACCTGAGATTCAGCATATGACATTTCATATAGTGATACAGTGTTATAAAACCAAGTTACAGCTTATGAATTTTGACATTTAAATTAATACTGTATTAATACTCTATGAGATGACAAGTACACTTTTATATTCAAAACTTCCTATGCTTTTTTTATCAAGTTGTGCTTTTGTCAATATTTTTTTAAATCTTATTTTTGTCAAGTGTCTTCATTTTTAAGCAACACTTAATGATTGCAAAAAGAATTACATATTAATAAAAAAATTATTCTTGCTATAACAAGGGAATTTAGTAGATATGAAGTATGTTCTGCTCTTAAAGATATTTTAATCGTCAGTCCAATATATTGCTCGCCTGGAGAATACTTTTCAAAAGGTGGATAGCAGGATTTGGGCTGAAACAACCGCTTTTAGGAGAAACAAGTAGAAATTCTATGTGGCACAATATATGTGGTTGTGTATTTCTGTTTTCATGGTTTTGTCTTGGATTACTGTATATGTTCAAAGGAAGTAGTATTTTGTGTAAACATAAATGATTCTCTAGAACTAGATCTTCCTAATTGTATAGCTTTGGCACATCTTTTGCAAGTATTTTGATAGTGATAGTAGTGCTTATGAATTGAAAAACAGTGCCAACTTGCTATCTTTTTTTCTAATGTCTTTATTTTTTAAAAAAGCGTGGGAATTACTATTAAAATAATAGACTTAAGATTTTTGGCTTGGGATGTAATGATAGGAAGTGGCCGTTTGAAGGGAATCAGTCATGTTGTGATATACAGCAAAAGGAAAGAAACTGACAAGTACAAAGTAACTGGAGGAAGGAATATGGAAAGCCTCCTGTGCTGGATTTGCTGTGCTCCAATAGCAAGGTGGAAATCCTTTGGCTTTTTTACTTATGAGGCAGCTTTAATATTTCCCTTTTGCTAAAAGGGGGGTGAAAGAATAGTTCTGTTTTAATTAATCGATCTGTGTAGCCTGCATGTGGACAGGAGCATGCTCTGTCAAAGAGAATTAACCACTTCCCCTTGCTTTCCTTGCATATGCAACTTTAATGATAATCTGAGCTATACGAGAACTGATTAAACGCTCATTTTCTTTTACCTTTCCTTAATATGCTTTTTAGCTTGCATTGTAGTTAATAGAGCTATACGGAGCATGCTATTTTTCTATAAATACAATAATTCATTAGGAATTACCTTAAAATGGTAATTCTTTAGGAAATGCCATTTTAAGCACAGTTATAAGTTTATGTAGATACTCTTTTAAAAAGCAATAGGCATATCTTTCCACAGTTAGTACTTCAAATGAAAGAGGCAATATTTGAGTATTCTGAGACTGAAGTCTGTACTTTGTTGAAAAAAAAAAAAAACCAAACCAAAAAACAAAATAGCAGCTAGAAGTTGAATTAAAGTTATATCTCAGACTTTTCCTGGAATTGCTCATGTTTTAAAAATACGTTATTTAATCTCCTTTTTTTTTTTCCCCTTTCACTGGTGCTTACCTTTGGACAAGTAATGTTACTGAGGTTTCACCAGGTGAATGAAAATGTGTTTTAAGTTTCAGATTAGCAAAGTTGTCATATTGCAAAACCAGCGTTCTATTTGATGCTAATAATACACTCTATCAATGGTGTTGCAAAAAGATCAGGTTGAGATATGTTAACCTGGGCATACGAAAGTCTGCATCAAAGTAATAAAAATCCTTCCAAAATTTAAATAAAAATATAGCAGTGTGAAAGTAGCTTGCCTTTAATTAACAGAAAATGAAGTGTTCTAAGTGTATGTGTTCTATTGCCTTCTGCATAACAGTGTATAGTTTTTCTGCTTCAGATCATGGGTAATAACTATACAATGTTAAATGCAATTAATTTTAAAGTTCTTTGCTAGATGCTATCCTTTTCTCGTTCTTTCTGCCTTTTTTGCTATCTTAGTTTTAAACTCTTCCTCCTTATTTTGTAGACACTGCTCTCCTGTTCACTACTTCTTCTCTGTCTTTACGTCTCACCACTGGGCTTCTCTCAGTGTCTGTTTTCCCAACCTACACCCCAAATTCCAGCTGTATATCTACAACCAATTGGTCAGGTAACTGTATCTTTCTCAAGTGATAGACTCTTTGATAGAGCATGCTCTGTTCAGTCCTAGAAAGTCAAGAGGTTTTGCATCAGTGAAGGGTTTTGGCACTTTCCTCACTGTTTCCAGATCTTTATTAATGACATGGACAGTGGGATTGGGTGCACCCTCAGCAAGTTTGTGGATGACACCAAGCTGAGTGGTGCAGTTGATTCGCTAGAGGGAAGGGATGCCATCTAGAGGGCCCTTGACAGGCATGAGGAGTGGGTCAGTATGAACCTCATGAAGGTCAACAAAGCCAAATGCAAGGTCCTGCATCTAGATCAAGGCAATCCCAGTATCAGTACAGACTGAGTGATGAATGGATTGAAAGCAGAGAAGCACTTAAGGGGATGCTGGTGGACAAAAAAAATTGGATGTGAGCTGGCAATGTGCACTTGCAGCCCAAAAAGCCAGCTGTATCCTGGGCTGCATCAGAACAAGTATGGCCAGCAGGTCGAGGGAGGTGATGCTCCCCTTCTACTCTGCTCTCATGAGACTCCCATCTGGAGTACTGCATCCACTTCTGGAGTTCCTAGTACAAGAAGGACATGGACCTTTTTGAGTGGGTCCAGAGGAGGGCCACAAAAATGATCAGAGGGTTGGAACATCTCTGCTTTTGAGGCCAGGCTGAGAGAGCCAGGGTTGTTCAGCCTTAAGAAGAAAAGGCTCTGGGGAGACCTTATTATGGCTTTTCAATATATAAAGTGGGCTTATAAGAAAAGTGGAGAGGGACTTTTAACTGGGGCCTGTACAGGACAAGGGGTAACAGTTTTAAACTGAAAGAGGTCTAGGTTAAATATAAAGAAGATTTTTTTTGCAGAAGGGTGGTGAGACACTGGAACAGGCTGACCAGAGAAGTTGTGATTGCCCCATCCCTGAAAGTGTCCAAGGTCAGGCTGGACAGGGATTTGGACAATCTGGTCTAGTGAAAGGTGGCCCAGCCCATGACAGCAGGGGTTGGCACTAGATGACCTTTAAAGTCCTTTCCAACCTAAACCATTCTATGATTGTAATATCTTATTCCTATGGTGTTCTGAGTGGTAGATGGGTGGTTCACTTTGCTTCTGCTATCTGGCCACTACTTACAGCTGCTGAAACTGTGCAGTTTGGGCTTAAAGTCAGTATGCCTTGATGTACAGGTTAGAGCACCGGGTTAGTGCTTCCAGCTTAGTGTCTGGAATGGATAGATAAAATGTTTGATGTTAGCACCAGATAAATAGTTAGACTTTGAAATCAGGCTGGTGTAATCTGAGTGCTGCTGCTTCCTCTTTGCTCCCCCAGATTTCCAGCTTCATAGATGCAAAATGTGGTTTCACTTTTTTTTTTTTCTGTAAAGCTGCTCCTGCTTTTGAGGATGAATGTGTACCCTTGGTGTTGCAACTGGAACCCTCTAGACTGCAGTAAATACTAAGGCAGTATGTGTGCTACCTTGTGACTCTGACCTTTTAAACCCCAGGGTTATAAAAGCGTCTGCATCTTTGGCCATGCTGCTTTAATCATCCTCTTATAGGTTGGAACCCTCTTTCTCTCCTGTCACTTCTTTTGACATCTTTCTTATTAAAAAGTCTTTGTGTGGTGATTAGTTTCTTATGAAATCAGTGGGTGAAGAAAGAAAAAAAGTTGCCTTTTGCATTGAGTTCATTGTAATAATGACCTCCATAATGAGTTCCAAATACATGATCTGCTAGACTAAATTGGAACGGATGTGTGTCTGAAATTAAGGATTGATAAATCTGATAGTGCTGGTGAAAGACACAACATTAGCATGTCATGCTGTCCATGTCATGTCTGTAATGTAATTAATGTTGGTAGTCTAGTTTCTTAATTATATTAATCTGTCAGTTTTGCCTAAGAGTAGATGTTGCTTGATGTTTTTCTATGGAAAGTGATAAAATCATGGAATCTCTCAGCTTGAAGGTGGCAGGTGTTCCAGAGACTCTGAGGTGCTTCTGTTTTTCACCTGCTCATGTTTTGACCATAGGAAAGAAGATTGTGGGCATGTCTTACTGGCTTTTGAAACTTTTATCTTCACATCATAACTTGTCTGCTTTATCTGATCTGTCTTAGAGAAGGACTTATCTGAATCTTAACCTTCCTGATCAACTGCCATCTCACTTTTCCAGGGAGCAGAATGAACATTAAGTGAGCTAACAAGAAACATCCTGTAGCAGGCAAGACCTGCAGATTAGCCAGTTGGTCATTCCAGTCTCTGTAAATACAAAGTTTTTTGAAACATGAGGGATTAAAAAACACAAACAAAATTATTATCTGCTTTGCAGCTTAAAAACTTTGATGCTAAGTGTTTTGGGTGGCTAGAAAATTACAAAGGCATTTGCAAAGCAAAGTATCACAGATCTTTGAAGACTGCCTTTTTAATCACCACACCTTCTGTACCAATGACAAACTCTCACTGGCAAACCATATATTTTCTACAGAGTGATTCTGTGACATCTGAAAAATTTCAGTGTAGGAGATGAATAGATTGAATTACGCTCTTCTCTAGACTTGGCATGTCAGAGAAAGCGTGTGCAATTGATGTTGAACTTGCTTCCATTTACTGTCTTAAAGGTTAAATGCTCTGGTTTTGGTTACTTCAACGTTTAGAAATAAAACCAGAGATACTATTGTTCAGGAACTAGCAAAGAGAACTAGTACATGCATATATGACAAACCTGTTCATGCCTACAAAGCTATCTAAGAATTTCCCCATTTCTGAGGTTTTGTGGATCACTTAATCAGAAAGAAAAAAGTTGCTGATTTTCAGCATGATCTTTACTTTTTATCTACTCTTAAATTAGCAGTCGGATCTGTTAGTAGCTGTGAAAAGCAGTGCTGCATCCTTTTCTCTTAGTGCTGCCAGCTGACAATTGACATTCCAAGGGTGGCAATCCATAAAGATGATGCTTAAAGGAAGAAGGATAAAAGTTCTAGTAATTCAGGAGAACTATTAAAACAGGATCACCTTCTCTTATAATTATGTATTTGGAAAGAACTGTTACAATTTTTCTGTCCTTGGGATTAGCAAAAAGAAAGACCCATTTTTCAGTTACTGCTTCCTTGGGGGTTCCAGTTTAACATCACAGGTACTTTTTACATCCTGAAACTGGGAACTTATCCTGTTTATTTTAGCGAATAATTAGTAGCACCTTTAATGATTTTCAAGATCTTCAAAGTGTAAGCAGTGTGTTACAGTATGTTGTTAAATTTACTTACTTTAAAGGAAAAAAACCAAACCTCTTGTCTGCTTATTTGGGTTTTTATTCAGCAGCACATCGGAAGTCTAGGAGATAGTAGTTAGTGTTGATATTATCCTAGAAAACAATTTGAAAAGCTAAAATTCTGGGAATTGTGACAATAGAGCATCTGTTGGGACCTTTGATTGTGGTTGGCTGTTTTACCATTGTCTTCTGCGCTGTCAGGTTCCTAACTAAGCGAGAACAGAAGCTGATGCAGCGTCGACAACATGCTGAAGAATTGTTGGAGTGGAAACGCCGCCTGGATGCAGAAGAAGCAGAGATACGGCAGATAGAAAAGCAGGCTCTTGCTGCCTGGGACAAAGAGCTGCTGAAAACCAAAATAACCAAGAAAGACCTGGGAGATCAGAGAACTGAGCCCAAAGGTAGTAGGAAGTGGGGGAATTGTTGCAAATGACAAGAGTAAAACATAATTTGACACAATGGTTGCTTAGGTTTGTTCTTCCTTTCTTTTGTCGATGTTTTAGTGGGGGTGGTTCTTCTCTGGACACTCTTAGAATCTCAATTTCTGCAGTCTTTACCATCTTCAGTTGCCTTGTTCTTTTAGGCCTATTTTATACCTTAGTTATATGTGTATTCCTCCTTTGCTGTGTAATTTTTCAAGTGAGGAGTGCAACATAGGCCCATCAGATGTTTACACATACAATTTAAACTATATTTCTGTCTTTTCAAAGCAAAAATACTGCACAATGTTTTGCTGATCTTCTGAACTCACTCCATTAACACAATTTTCCACTGTAGTGCTGTCTGTCTATTCTTTTAGCCTTATTACTATTGCGGAGGATGGCTCTTACCAGGGGCTGCTTTCCCCTCATCTGCATTTTCAAAAAATTGAAAGCCTTTTTTTCTTCCCTCTGTTGTTTATGCAGACAACTGTTTGAAATCTGCAACTGTGCTAAAGTGTGCTAGGATATAATTAGTATAAATGATGCTGTTGTGAGGAAAAATAAGTTCCCACATGTCGGGAGCTACAGCTTTACCGTTCTGTCTTAAGTGGACCCTACTTCCAGCATGAAGCACAGAGAACTGGATTGCAGTGGAAGAAAATAAAGAAACTTCAGGGATTGTTCTGAAAACAATCCATTTTCTTTTTTTTTCCCACTTCGCTGAAAGCAGGCAGCACGTCCTTTCAATGTGCTAAGGGAATTCAGAATTATGCCCTATTACACTTGTTGCCAAAAAGTCATGTGGTTTTTAGACATTGTAAGACATTTTAAGGATGGTATGTGTATGAGTCATTAAGTTCCAATGAACAGATGTTCAGCATTAATGCTGAATTCTCATCCACAGATGAGAAAATACACTTGCTTTCTATTAATTGTATCTAGCAGTAAGCATTGGAGCACAGCTCTGTTTCACAAGTGCCTCCCTCTCCCCCAGCCTTTGCTCAAATATTGAATAGTTCTCCATGGCTGCTTCAGTAATGCTGTGACTCCTGCGGAATTTAGTAAACAGGAATATTGAAAACCCAACTTATTATTTTACTTGTTGCCAGTTGAGAGACTCATGATGAAATCATAACATTAAAATGTTTTCTGCAGCTACTGTAAAGGAAGCAATCAATTCTAAATTTAAGATCTGGCTTGCAGATTATATGCTCCTCCATGACTTCTTCAGACTAATAGTGACTCTTGCTGGGGTATGGTAAACTGGAAGGACAGGTTTCCCTAATAATCTTTTTGGAGTGTGTTGTCCGGAAAATGTTAGAATATCCTGAAAACCTCTTTATTTTAGATATTCAGCAATCACTAAGAACATGTGGCAGTCTGAAATCATAGTTCTATAGTAAACATGCTTGTTCTTGCTAAATATTCCACCCTTTGTGTCTAGGTCACTGAAATAACACAATTGGCACGTACTGGTACCAATTCCTCTTCTATATGCAGGCAGCAGCATCTCTGAAGGCCTATAAGTCAGTGCAAGTTCTTACACGCTTTGTTTTTTATCTCTTTATTCAATTTCAGAAATGGCTAGTGAAGAAGAGTCTCCAGTGCCTTCTTGCTCTCATCTAAACAGTGAAAGCTCTATCCCAGAAGATCTTGGCAGTCTACCTGCTGAGTCTGTCCCATCAGAGACTATGGGCCATGAACAGCCAGAAAGCCCTGATCAGAGTACAGCTAACGAAGAAATGGTTTATTCTGAAGAGTTCAAGTCCTCTACCTCACCTGGCAAACTTGTGAGTGAGCTTTTTATGCTATATGTATTCTTACACTTGTAAAAGGCTATCAGAAAAGTAGTAAGTATAGCCATCCCAGTGGTCAAAGCAGAGATTAAACTATTCTCTGTGTTTGCAGTATCATTTGACATTACTGTGAATAAACATTGCAATCAGATATGTTTGTTGAAGTCTTCACAGAGTTTAGATATTTTTAAACTTGTGGGTAGTCTCGCAAAATGTTTTGCATATGTCACGTAGGTATGCAGTATTAAGTGGTGGAACACTGACCCAGTTTACCAGTGTGAATTAGCTGTAGGCTAGCTTGTTACCATTGTATAAATTCTTTGAGGCCATGGAAACTATGCTCTGTTTTTCTGCTTTGCTTTATTTGCAAGTAATGTATCCCAAAGTATAGTTATAGGATGAAGAAGCAGAGCTGTAACTTCATGCACAATCCTTTGGGTTTCAGATTATGTCTGCTTGCTAGCTAATTCTGCCTTATTGTTCTCTTCTAACTATTATTTCAGCTTGGTTCATAATTTTGTCAAGTTTCATCCTGATAACTTTGTTCTGTGCTTAATGACACAGAAAAAGCAGTGTCTGTGAGGTAAAAGAAGTGCTCATCCAGATTTATTACAAATACTTCCTTGGAAAGTTTGCTGAGAAGATTGTGGGGTAAAATGTCTAATATGTGCCAGAGGTTATGTCCAAGGTGTGTAAAAGGTTATGGTATAATGTTGAAGCAGTAAGTAGCATTTTGGAAGAATATTTACACTTAAAACTTTTTGCTTGGCCTCAGAGCAATAGTGCTGTGTTGTTTTACTGATTGAGAATGTCAGCGTGCACCCTTTATGTGGAATGGTCCTTTTGATTTCACAGATGTATTTACTAGGAATTCTATTGCCATGGTGGCTACCAAATAAGATTACATAAACTGTATTGAACACCTGTGAGTCAGAACCCTGTCGCTTCACTTAGGTGATAATAGAGTAGTCTAAGCAGGTTTACTGAAATCTAGGTTGAAAGTAAGCAGTCAGCTATTGCTGCTCTTGGTATTTGTGTTTTATTGTCTAGCGAATTAAATTCTTCTTAAATAGCAGTAGTTAGGTACCATTGCTTGTGAGGTGTTCTCTTGTCATGCTGTTCTTTCCTTGTAACTAGCTCCTGATGACAATGATCTCCTACTTAGAATCTAAGCTTTGAAAGCAATTACTTATTTGTCCTTTTCTTCTCCTGTAGTCCCCTCCCAAAAGCAGCATATCTGTATCAAAGCAAGATTCCAGCAAAAGTAGCCATAGAACTGGAGGACAACTACGTTCACCTGTGAAGTCTCATCAGATATCTCACAACTGGTCTGATGAATCTTTATCTATGACACAGTCAGGTAGGTATAATGCCTGCTTGGGTTTAAATTGCTTTTTCAAAGCTTTTCCTTTTAACAAGTAAACTTGAAATGAAGACACAGATGGGGGAGGCAGACAGAAATTCATGAAATTGCCACAGTTTGGGGATTTGTGGAAGTATTTTCCCATGATGTATTTTGATCACTTCACCTTAAGAAGGTCTTAACACTAGAAGGTCTATATAGAATCTCTTCTTTTAGAAAGCAACACTGGTTCCTGCAAACAGATATGAAGAAGATAAGAGTCAAATAGTTGAGGTAGTCCTAGAATTTAAACATACCAAGGTTAGCTGTGCTTTTAACAGGTGACAGATGCCCACCCCTCTTGTTGTAAGAAAGCAAAATATGGTTCAGCAGCATATGGTCATCCTTCTTCTAAACACAACCTGGCTGCAGAAGCAATTTAGCCCTGTTACCATGGCAGTATGAGTGAGCCTGTTGGACCTGCACAGAACAAATGGAAACTTCAGGGCATACACTTTTATTTCTGAAGGAGTGTTTGAACTGTGTGCAGCTTGCAATTTGAGCTATAAAATACAAGATCTAGTATATGGACTTGTTATCACAGGTATTTTATCCAGTATCCAAGCTGGCTACCAGGAAATACTGAGGAGAGCATATTAGAGGTGAACTGGTACAGAGCAGTCCTTTCCCCAGTGTGCTCTCACAGCCTGTTAGTCATGTGGATTGCAGGACTTCCTGAGCCATCGTTCAGTGGGTCACCATCATCAGCTCTGTTAAGAAGTCTGTTTTGAACCTTTCTGTAAAGCACAGAAACCTCTGAAATGTCTTGTATTCCCAGTGAAGTTGATAAAGCATCATAAATACTTTTTAGCAAATGAGATATCATTTTCCTGCCTGTTGTTTTGTTTGTTTGTTTTTTAGTAAGACCCTAAATGTCCCTAATAACTCTTTGATTTGAAAAGAATTAGGTGGTTCTGTTGTATGTACTGGCTGTTGTTTGTGATCGGTGGAAAACTTACTCGCATGTAAGTTTTCACTACTCACATGTAGCAAGCTTAATAATCTTTTATGTTGGGTTTTTTTATTTGGTTATTATGTGTGTAAGTGCAATAGAAACTCAGTAATTTTTAGGCAGCTGTTCTCTACTGGATGGAGAAAGGAATACATAACACCTAGATACTTGCACTGAGAAATGTGTATTGGGGTGCTGTCTGGTAAGCAGTTTGCAACACAGTGAAGCATTCACCAACTTTATCAAGTTATTTTCAAATTCTGACTGAGAAACCACATAAGGAAGCCATTATGAAAAGTCAAGCAGGCAACAGTGGTTATGAAAATAAACTTTTTAGAACTAAAGTATTTGATTTCAAATGCTGAAGAAAGGTATAAGAGGTGGGAAGTCCAACAAGGTGGTGCAGGTTTCACAATAAATCATTCCATTGTAAAGAGACAAATCTTCCAAGCTGCTGAGTAGTCGTGAAGTCATTGCTATGTCAGTCCAATGCATGAGTACACAAGATCGTCAAAGATGAAAGCATGTGCAGATCTTTCCCTTATGAGTTGATCAAGAAAAGCTATAATTACATAGTGGTCACTTACTATTTGGGAGGAGTTGTTAATTACAGTGGCATCATAAAGTATTCCTGATTAGCAAGTGAAGATTCCATTGTTTTTGTGCTGTGTTGTTGTGGTGGTACATTTGGTTTGTTTTAATTCTCTAAATGGTTAACAACAGTTGTTAATGGAAAAAGAATACAGTAGTTTGATGTTATTTACTGGCTGTTGTTGCTGGTGAAATCCTTCATTATGGTGGTTTGTTGTCTTGAGGAATGAGATTGATTAGCAAAATGTCCATCTGTTCCTGCTAGCTGACCAAATAATACTGGTGACTTACTTTCTAGGATGTTCAGTAAAGCAATTGGCGTTTATTAGCATCCAAGCCTTTTGGTCCTGAAATTATTATAGGTAATATTGAGCATTAGAAAAGCAAACCAGCCAAGATCCTTCTCTTAAGAGCTTCAACTGCTGCTATAGAAGAGGAAGGGGGACATCAGCCGCAGGGAGGAGCTCCAGTAAGACTCCGTCAGATAAATATTTTGAAGAGTTTTTCATATTTAGTTGTGGTAGGACCAATCTGGGACAAGGATTTTGTTTTGCACTGTGTTGGTATACATTTAGAACAAGAATCAAGTGGATATGATACGGGTGGAAAAGAACAAGTAATGAGGCGCTGAGGCAGTCTCTATAAAGTCTGAGAGTCTAAGAGTTTGTTACAGCAGAAATAATGAAATTAGCAGAGTTACTGGGAGAATGGGGTTATCATGCAGAGAACAGATCTAAGTATCTGGGGGCTGTCCCAAGGGAAAAGACGTAGAACATCATCAGATAGGCTGGATGACCAGGTTGCAAGGAGTTCTGGGTATGGCAAGTAATGGAGGAGATCTTATTAAGAGATCTTATTAAAAATTACTAAGGATAATGATTAAGAAGAAAATTGTTCAGGTGGAAGATATAGTCAGTAATGGCATCATAGGAAGGTCTCTACAATTGAACTTGGAGGAAAGACATGCCAAGTAACTCTGCGTAAGCTATTAGTGAGTAGTTTATCATGTGTCCAAGTTCAACACTACCACCATTCATCCTGAATAAATTGTCATCCTGAGGCCTGACAACAGCGAAAATCTCCGCATTGTTCAAATTGACTTTCCTTTCAACTGTTGACCAGTCAGCTCTCCATTTCATAGATGTACTTAATCTAGGTGGTAGGAAGTCTAAATGGGCCAGAAACCTAAACTGCTTTTGGAGTCCACTGTTGCAAGTAAAATTCTCATCAATGAAGTGTACCTTATAGCTTGAAATTGTATATCATAATTGTAAACAAATATTTCAGATATATATACATCTTTGAGTTGTTTAATGAGGTAACAGCATGAACACGAGCGGTTCACATGAACAAGTTTGGTAACCAAGTTACTGTGTGTATCAGAGCCTTTCTCTTCAAAATTAAATATGGTGCAACACTTTTTCATATGCTGTATGGTAGTGTTGTGACTCTGAGATCCCACTTCAAGTGTCTTACTATGTTAAGATTAACATGTTGATGTTCTCTGGTATTTTGCTTGGACCATATTTTATATTTATTAAACAGCTGCTCATTTCTTTGCATAGAACTGTTTTGTGAGGTGCGAGCTTACAAAGAATAAACCTAAATTTTTTCAGAAACCACATCTGATCAAAGTGACATTGAAGGACGGATCAGGGCCCTGAAGGATGAACTGCGGAAAAGGAAGTCTGTGGTTTACCAGCTGAAAAAGGAACAGAAAAAGAGACAAAAGGAGAGACTGAAGGCCCAGGAAGCCAGTCTGATCAAACAACTAGAGGTTAGGATCAGTAGGAAGAAGGGTGAAATAGAGATTTTTAGCCTTGGCTAAATCATTGTAGTGTGATATTGTGGGCAGAATATTGTCTTTCACAGCTGTTGATATACATTATTGTGAAAGAAGTGTGGCTGTGTTCTGGTTATTTAACTGTTTTCAATAATGAACTAGAGCCTTGAAGCAAAAATAGTATTCCCTTTTAAAATGTGTATCTTTAATGGGTGACTAGCAGCGTTTGGGCGACTTATATATGTTTATACACGTGAGTTACCCTAGCTTGGATTAAAGAGTGATGCATGTGTACTTTGTTTTGGAAAGTAAAGTATTAAAATTTCTAGGATTCACAACTGTAGAGCTTTAGGAAGTTAAACAGATTGCTTTACAGAGAAAGCAAGTGTACCACTTATATATTTAATGGGTTTGGATTGCTGAATTGTAGTTATGGTTTGGTAGACTAACAGTCGTAACTGTTTTCATGTGCAGTCGTATGATGAGTTTATCAAGAAGACTGAAGCGGAGCTGAGCCAAGATCTGGAGGCATCACCAACAGCCAAACCTCAAATTAAAACTCCATCCTCAGCTGCTGCTGAGAAACCGAAGATCAAGGCACCACCACTTCACAGGTAACTGTGATTTCTTTTTGAGATTATTCTGGAACTGCAGTAAATGCTGTTTTAGCAGAAACCATGAGCTGCCAAGTGCCCTTCCTCAAAGCACTGGACAGTGGCAGTATCTTGTTGACCTATATGCTGGTCTCATCAGTCCAAAACAGCTAAGATGTACTATCCTTGTAGTCCTATGCATCTCACTTTTTTCCTGCCCAGCCTTCCAGGTGCTATTTTCAAGTTGTTTCTGAACAGTAATTTTCAGTTGTGCAAGAACTGTGCCAAATACTTGTATGTATTACAGACCTGAAGGAATTTTTTCCCATTTTGATCATTCATTATGTCTGCCACACTGTGTGAGGGAAATCATTCATCTCCGCAATTGAAATCTGGTTTAGATCTTAGGTTTTAAAATGTAGAGAATTAACTGATTTCTGTACTTCCTACTGTATTTTTAAGTGTTTTGTTTTCTCCAGCAGATGGTGCAATTTTAGTGCATGCAAACTAAAAAAAAAACCAACAACTTTTCATTTTTTGTTTGGCTGCAAAAAAAGCTAAAGTTTGATTAGTCTTTTTAAAAATTACTTTCCAGGACTCTGGAAACAAACTCTCCTCCTTGTCCCCATTCCTATTTTCTAAGGACACAGTACGTTGACAAAGCAAACTGTGGATGTTATCATTGCTGTGGTATTATAATTATAGATGGCTGTATTTCCATTTTTATCTATTTAAAAAATCCCAAGCCAACACACTCTGGTGTAACCATGATTCATGCAATTTGATTTTTCAAATTTAGGCCTGAGACAACTAAAAACTGGAAATCACTGGCTGAATCAGAGCGATCCAGAGCATCTTTGGAATCTATTTCAGAACATGGAGGTAAGTAACTGGAAGATACTACAGATAGAAGACTGACTGTTTTAGAATTCTTTAATCTTTTCCTTCTTGAATCAAGAAGAGGTTTTAAGAGAGGATGCAAACTTCATAAAGCCATAATGATCCGGTTATATTTTTACAATTGTTATTTAGTAGGCTTCTGCTTTTGCTCTTTCCTGTAAAGTCATAATTAGTTTTACTCTTGGTGATATTTGTGTGAAACCATAATTAAGTGACAGCCTTTATCCTTTCTTTTGTTTCTTGTTCCCTTATCACTTGAAGGTTAAGAAACCAAAAATAACGAAGAATTTAGGAATGGGAGGGATAGACACTTTTCAGTATTTTGCTGTTGATCATTATCTAATCATTATCTACCATTCTAATCTTGCTTGTATTTGCGGTTTGCAAACAAATAACTGAGCTCTTACGTCGGGCTCAGTATTTCATGGCATTATGAAATACTGGTAGAAGGAACAGAATCTGAAAGAAAGCTTTAAAACACTGGAAATGGAAGAATATTGCTCATGTTCATAGAATACCTAGAAATACATGTTTCCAAGGAACCAGTTTGTATCTTCTTTTAGAATGGAAACCTTGATGTTAATTTTATTGGCTGCTTTCAATAAAAAACTGCTGCAGTTTTCAATAAAACAATGCAGGCTATACAATCTGCTGTAATTAACTTTTTATTTTCCTTCTAGATTCTTTATCATCAAGAACTGAGAGATCTGTGTCTGTGCACACCAAGAAGGTGATAGATGTTCATGCAGAAGAACCTTCTGGAACATCTTCTGTTTTAATGTCACCAAGGATTTCCAGAGCAGGATCTGGTGATTCCTTAGATAATGTACCCTCATCATCTCTTCTGAAAGATATTAGCAGGATATTCCATGGGTCAATGCACAATGTGGTAAAAGCATCCAATGATGAGGCTGTCTTCAGTCATAAATCTGAAATACAGGAAGACTTGGAATACATAAAGTCTGAGGAATATGAGAGTGAAGGTTCTCATGTTAAGCCTTTGGAGAGTTCCGATGTCTTGTTGACATTAGATAAAGAACAGGAGAACTCACTGGACATCCTTCCAAAGAAAGTCCTCCATTCTGAAAACGAACACCCTCAGAAGGAACTCTTTGGTTTGGCTGTGGCAAGTCTTCATAGTTCAAAAGAAATCTTAGAACAGAAACCAGCAGATAAAGATGTTATAACTGCCCTGAGTGTAGAAGAGTATTCTCACAAATCAGCAGAGGAAAAAGGTTATCTGCTTTCAGAACAACTCTTAAGTCAAAAGGAGCCATCATACCTTGAAGACTTTGAAGGATCTTCCTCCAGAAAACAAACATCAGTTGAAGAAACACTTCCTGAGCAACATTACAAAGATGACTTTGAAGCATCTCTTCTCTCTCTTAATGGGGATGCTCAGTCACTGACAGAGCACTCACAGCCCACACAAACCAGCAGAAGTAGATCCACCAGCCTTGGCAGTGATGGTGAAATCAGTGAATACCTCAGCGACAGATCTTTCTCTCTGTCTGGCAGCATGCATTCAGAGAGGTTATTAGAACTTAAGTCCCCAACAGAACTTATAAAAAACACTGAACGCAGAGATGCAGAGCAAGAACAGGCCCCTACTGAATCACCACTGTGGGCCCCTCTTTCAATCACTGAGGAAACAGATAGTTTGCCAAATTTCAACATTGGCGATAGAGTACTTGTGAGTAAAATCCAACCAGGAACATTGCGATTCAAAGGTCTGACGAAGTTTGCCAAAGGGTTCTGGGCTGGTGTGGAGTTGGATAAACCTGAAGGGAACAACAATGGGACTTATGATGGTATTAAATATTTTGATTGCAAGGAAAAGCATGGTATTTTTGCTCCTCCTCAAAAAATCTCTCACATTACGGAAAGTATTGATAGCCATTTAGACACAAATAAGGATGAAGACTCATTCTTTGATGATAGACTTGAGAAGCAACACAAAGCTGAGCAGAAAGACAGAGGAAATTCCGAACTTGGCAAAGAGGCTGAAAGCCAGAGTAGAGATGCAACAGAGAACTATTCCCAAGATAAAACTCCTGCAGACACGGCTGTTTCAGAAGCCTCAGCTGGTGAAAGGGTTGATGAGGAATCATCTTCTAAAGTAAGCAGCATAAAGGAGATTTCTGTAGCTACTCAGTCACGTGCCCAAGAACAGTCAGTGGTGGATTATCTGAAGCATGCTGTAAAAGAGGAGACCAGCCTTGCTCCTCTCATTTCTGGTGTTGTAGATGAGATTTCCACTGTTCAGTTGGATGACATCTCAGATTTCCTTTCTGAAAAACTTGAGAGGCAGAAGACACTGGGGGAAGAATGTGCTGAGAATTTAGATGATCTCTCTCCTGGAGTTGTGGAGAAGCCTGCCACTCCACTTCTGGATTTACTGGCAAAAGAAAAGAACCAGTTAGAAGCCCAGCTTAGACTACCAGTTAGAGAGGAAGAAAAGTCAAAAGACCAACTGGAAAAGGTCAGTTTGCTGACCGACAGTCTACTAAAGGATTTTGTGAAAGACACGGTCAGTCAGTTACAGCAAATAAAGAAGGTCAGGAATGAGAAAATCCAGCTCAGCAACCAGGAGCTCTGTGATGTGAAGGAGTCGTCCAGTACCCTACCCCAGCAGGTAGAAAACCAGATTCCAAATGGACTGAATAACTTTTTTCTAAGTTCAGATTTGGAAGATGAAAGAGAAGAACTTTCCTCTCCAGACATGTGTCCCAGACCAGTGAGTAACACACACCTTGCACTGATTTTAAGAGTTGATTGTTCCTTTGGTGATTGAATCTGAGGAATGCTGTGTGGGCACCAGTTTTTCTCATGTTATATTTGGTGATGTGGAGATTGCCTGTATGTATGTCTTTTACATGTGCGTTCTTGTGTATCCCAGTTCACAGCTCATTTTGGTCACCTTACAGGCTGAAAGATGCACTTTGGCACATGAAAGTGAAAAAAAACTTAATTTAGGTTGCATTTTGCCTACATAGTCAATTTGTATTTAATCCTTACCCTCAGTTTTTATTCTAAAAATGGCAAAATACAATAAATTGTGAACTTACCTTTGTCTATTCTTGATATGAAATGATTATCCTCAAACATAATTAGTTGCTGTGGAGATCAATAAGGTGGCAGACTGCTGTATTCACTGAACTAATATATCATGAGTAGTGTAAATTTAACAACCATTAATGATACGGGTACAGGACTGGGCTTTCTACTGAAGATCCCAGTAAACCTGTCTCCTTTGCCATTGATCTCAGTATATTATCATCATAGAAAGCTTCAGCCCATTTCATCAGTGTGAGCACTGCTCAGTCACTAAAACAGCCATCATCTGCTAAAAGCTTTTAGGCTGTTGATTTAGATCTGAGACTGCTGGTAAGTGAGGTGAAAAGTTGTATGTCACATTAGCAATCTTTAAACCACTCAGCCTTTCATAAACAGTTGAACGTTAGGACAGACAGTGGGCAGGACACAGTCTCTCCAGATCTGTGGGAATCCTCTGAAAGCATTCATCAGTAATGGTAGAAATCCCAGGTATTTAAATCAAGCCATTCCCAATTTTACTGTGGGCTCCTTATATTTTTCTGAGTATTTGTGCATATATTGCCAGTTAGAATACCAGAGCATTTAAAAATACAAGTTGAGTTAGACAACAGTGTGACATTGGTTTTATATTTACTCTGTGGCTCTTAATTCACAGGAGAGTCCAGTGTTTGGTGCCAGTGGTCAGGAAGAGCTTGCCAAGAGACTGGCAGAGCTGGAGATTAATCGGGAGTTCATGAGTACGCTGGGAGATGATCAAGACTGGTTTGATGAGGACTATGGCCTGAGTTCCCGTAAGGTCCAGCACAAGCAAGCTGAGGAACCAGCAGTGCTGCCCAAGGTAGAACCGCAGAAAGTGCCAACAAAGGTGTGTGAGGAGCCTTTGGCGGTCCCTCATACTGTGGTGGAGGTGGAAGGTATGGTACATGCAGCAGCTGAGGAACTCTGGAAACTGAAAGAGCTGGGTCATGATCTGCAAAGTTTCAGCCTTCATACAGATCTCAGCAGTGCCCTCAAAGAGCAGGACACAGACACGATAAACAAGCAGGTTTATAAGAAGGTATAGTCTTCAGGTATTTTGTTCTTGCCCTTCAAATGTTTACCATGAACAGCAGCAGCCTTAACATTTGCTTCTTTCTTTAAGGTGGTATTTGATTTAACAAGAGAGATCTTTGGGGAAATCTTTGCTGAGGATCCTAATCTAAATCAGCCTATTTGGATGAAACCATGTAGGATCGCATCTGCCTACTTTCGCCGAGTGAAAGATCCAAATGATCTAGAAGAAATCAAGGTAGGAAGAAATCTTTGTCCTGCATGGAAAGTGAGATGAAAAATACTGTACTGGAACTTGCCTGAATCTTAAAAGATCATAACAGGTATATCCAGCAAGAGATGAGTTGAAAAGACAAATGAAATTACAGACCTGAAAAGGGAGTTGGTCAAAATGGTCCTTTTTTAATTCAACAGTTTTGCCTGATACTGATTGCATTTAAACCTTAGTCCTCTGTGCAGCGTTGCCAGGATGACCTTGATCTTATAAAATTGCTGTGCTGACAGACGGCAGCTTTAGCAGATTTCAGTGGAACTCTGTATGGGTATATTGTTGTGGATCCAACAGTAGGGTTGGGCCAAATGGGATGAGCTGGATTTTTGTACTTGGACACACCTGTGCCAACTTCATTGACGACAGCGGGAGTTGCCCAGAGGGACCCAAAATTTGACTAGTGAGGGCATTGTTGTATTTGGCAAGCCAGAGAAGGTCTGTTGTTAATGGTGGTAATGTTCAAGGACAAAACCTCAAGAAGCTGGAGCCTGACTGGACCTAGGTTAAACTTGCAGGGCTGGACATTTAGGGAAAAAAACCTGTCTCCCTGAAAGTGCTCAACAAAGAACCTTTTGTACAGCTCATCAGGGCACAATTGAAGACTTTCACCTGTATTGTTTCTTCTGAAATTGAGAGGTTTTTGACTGTATTTCTGTATTTTGATTCACCTGCTAAAGATCCAGCATGTTGACTGTCTAGAAAAGACAGAAATACCATCTAGGTGATGCTATTAGTTGAAAAGGCTTTCAAAAGTGTGTGGCAGGGGAGAGCAGGGGCACAGGACAAGGACACCAAACTCCCACCCTGCTTTTTTGTTTAATATTCTCCCATAAAATGAATTGTTGTAATCTCCTGTTTGCTGTACTGTTTAATTGAAAGCTTATGTTTTTAAGATTGTTAGAGCAATGGGTGTCATTTTTCCTCACACACTCTTCTGGATTTAATAATCGTTCTGCCTGTGTAATGCTGCCTCAGATTTTCACTGTAACTTTCTTTTAGGCACTGCATGTCTCTCAGCTAAACAGAAAGCTGTTATGCATTCTATTGATGTGGCTTTTGAGGATGGAGGTACTTTGCATGTGTTTCATTTCTTAGCTCAAAATGCGATAAATCTCACCTTTCCTTTTTACCTCTGCCTTCTGTAGAGCTTCATTGCAGCTGAAGTTCTGAAGTTGTTCAGCCTGAGGAAGGAGACAAATCACAAAACAGACTGGCAGAAGATGATGAAATTTGGGCGGAAGAAACGAGACCGAGTGGATCATATACTGGTCAGTGGATGAAAATAAGTAATCATCAGATACTGTCTACCAGTCTGAAGTGTGACATATAATTGTATTTTTCAGTGTCCAGTCATGCTTTTAAAGAATAGTGTGTGCGAGGTCTCGATAAAAATGTCTAATTTTAGAGAGCACCCTGTTGACAAAATGAGAAGTCCAGCGCCAGTGAAGTGAGGTGACTCAAGTGAATTCTCTGTTCATGGCTACTGATTTGACTGGAGTATAAGTTTGTCCACTGCCAGAAGGTTAAAGCATGAATTTACAGACAGAAGCACTGCAATATTTGACTAAAAGGAGAGTAAACTTTTTCTTTGGGAAGGGAATATGTATTTCTTTTTACTTTAATTTTTTTAAGTAATATAGTTTAACTTGGAGACAGCGATACTTAATAGACCAGATTGCTAACCAGATGCAACTGAAAGGCTGCAAAAGTCATTGAGTTAGAACTCAACAGTGTGGGACATGAGGATCCCTAGTATAAGGTAACCAGTCTGCCAGACGGTACCTACACCTAAGCATTTCCTCAAAGCTAAGCAACCAGCAGGACTTCTGCTCCTTTAGTACTTAAGGTGAATGCGGCTGCCGATGGGGCAGAGGGAGTTCAGCATTAAAACTGTGTAAGATAGAGCATGTCTGGCTGTGTACTAGTTTTTGAAAGTTACCTGCTGGCTTGTATTGCAGGATGATTAACATCTTTATTGGCTATAATGATAGTGAAGGTTCTGCTTGGAATTATGAGTCGTCATTAACACCGTGCTTCACTTAATTATACCTGAAATTGATTCAACACACGCATACATATAAGTAACTTCGAGTCATGGGTCATGTGGTCTTTTAATTGCCCATCAGTGGAAGGCTTCCAACATAGGCTTTTTCCCAGGGGTTTAATTTTAATTGTATGTAAATAGAATATCTATGTATAGGACCTCCATATCCTAGTACACTTGATTCTGGGGTACACTCAATTCTGGGATATGGAGGCTGTTAAAGCATGCAGAGAACAGATTTATGTTTGGATCCCTGAGAGAACTAGTAGTACAACTTCTATGCTTGTGTACAGATTTCCTAATTTCTTTGAACCATACCTGGAAAGAAAGATTCCTGACTGGAAAAATTGTTCTAGTTGAAGGCATTCAAAGTGCTCTAAGTGGAATGAGTTTGAAGTTCAGACAATCTGGTCTGTGATTTACATGCAGCCCCAGACATCAAAGATTAATGGAGCTCTGACAAGCTTGGCTTAATAAATAATGTGTTTAATATTATTTTGTTCTCCCAAGAATATGGTAATAAAATTTTAGCTGAAGACTGGGAATAACTCTGTAAAGATTGCAGCATGCCATGCTTTATGAATAAAGTAGTCTCAGTGTCATTTGTTAAGAAATTTATACTGTAATGTGAGACACTATCAGGGAAGCTTCTAACTGAAAATCTAAGGAGATAGTATTCAATTTCTCTTACCTTGTTTTAATAAAATCTGTACAAAGCATGAAGTATGTCTATAGCTTTCTCTGCCTCCTAGTTAGCCTCCAGCTTATGCTTAAGGTAATGATAATGTAAATCACGTAAATCCAAGGTCATAAGTGGTTATACAGGTCTGTGCAAGATCTGCTGTCTATGCACTAGTAACTCACAGTGTAGCCCTGAGAGGTCAGTTTTGGAGTTTTCCAAATTTTGTTTAAAGTATACTCAAGTAGTGCAACATAGCAGTTTCCTGAACAAGGAATCAAGACTTACTTGGTCAGCTTAGGTGCTCTAGAAGCTTCTTTAGAAATCTCAATTGAAAGTGCTTTGTTGAAGTTTTCATGAAGATTTAGCCAATATGCATTTCTTGCAATGAGCAGGGGGTGTCACGTGAGTACACATATGAGCTGTTTGATTCTCGAGGCAAAGAGGGGTGTGTGGGGGGATATTTTCTGGAGGGGAAGGCCCCCTGTCGGATTAACCCTGTGTGCCCTGCAGGACTTTGGGCTGCTGCTGGTGCAAATGGACACCAAACAGCACATTTACATCCTCACCACTGACCTGTCCCCCACCAAAGGGCAGAACCTGCAGTAGTGGGGATTTTTTTTTTTCCCCCCGAGGGGCATTTTGGTAGGCAGACAGACCCCATTAGAGCTTCCCCCTCCCTGTTCAGGGGGATCCCTGGAGGTGTTCAAGGCCAGGCTGGATGGGGCTTTAAGCAACCTGGTGTAGTGGGAGGTGTCCCTGCCCATGGCAGGGGGGTTGGAACTCGATGATCTTTAAGGTCCCTTTCCAACCCAAATGATTCTGTAATTCTATAAAGACAAAGGCTGTTAAAAGAAAACATGATCTCAAAGCAGAGGTAAACATTCTTAAGCTCCTGTTATTTGTGTTTCAGTAACAAGTCCTTCTAAGTTTCCTCATTTCCCCTTCAAGTAAAATTAGCCTTCAAATGAAAACATCATTTGATAGTTTTCTATTGAGACAGCTATGTAATTTTAGGCTCTTTTGGAGGACCAAACACATCTGACTGTCCAGTATACTCTGACCTGGGATCTAGGCATGACTAAGGGGGAGAAGGGTTTTGATAGAGAGGAAGCGGATGCTGTTGTATGCCTTCTTCTCCAGCACATTATCAACAATTGTCAAATTGTGGCATCAGGTGGCTCTAAAACCAGGAGTCATGGCTGTTTGCTGAATTTCCTTTTATTTCTTCTGAAGGCATAGGAGCAAGTGCCAAGCTATTCTTCCCAGCTTAATCTTTTCCTGATTAGCCCTGGATGTGTCCTTCTGGATTTATCATACTAAACCCAGTTCCTAGGTGTTCTTGTCTCCACCAAAGGTTTATGCTTGTGGGGAAGAGGCACAGCAGTAGAAGCAGCCTGTGCTGCACCAGTGTTCTCTGTGATGCTGGGTCCTGTGGGTGACTGCAATCAGCCATTGCACCTGCTGGGAATTAAGGAGAGAAGAGGTTGCTCACCTTCTTGCTCTGCCTTTATCTTTGCTACTTCATCCAGTCACTGCACCTTCAGTTGCATTTTCACTTTTGGCTGCACTTTCCCAGCATTGACACCAATATAGTTAGCCATGGTTTTCTGCCAGTGGCAAATAAACATCTTCCTATTCTACTTTTTTTTTCAGCACTGTTAGCTTTGATCAGGCATCTCTGTCCTCAGAAAGCATTAGTATTGGGATTTCTTAAGAGACATCTTTGATCTGCTGGATAGTTGCTCCAGTTATTAACATTCAGAGTAAATCTTGGCTTTTAGTAAACAAATGCAGGAGAGTCATGTTTATGAAAAGCTGCTTTATTTAAAATCAAGTCAAAGGAGTGTTTAGGTGCTTGCTTTCTTCTCATGTCCCTTCGTGTTGCCACCTTTATCACGTATATGCTGTCTGTGCTCTATGGGAGAATCTCAAATGTACACCTACACTGAGATGCCACATTTTGGTACATCAGGGCTGCCTGCACCTTTCAAAACCTCTTTTTAGTTTAAAAAGCAAGAGCCCTCGTATGTCCTTATTTAAGTTCAGGTGCTAACAACAGACTGTTTGCACTACTTTTTTTTTTTTTTTTTTTCCACTTGGGTCTTCAGCCAAAACTCCTTGTGCTGATCTGTTTGTACAATCTCTGCCATTGCTTTCCCTGCCACCCCTCCTTCCCTTTTATCCGGAGCTTGAGAAAGCAAAGCTCACATAATGCTGCCAGCCCTACGTGTTTATCTTTCACACCTGAGAAGCCTTCCAACAGAGTGCTGAAAAGTACTTGATCTACTGACCTGTTGACTTAGCGGCTAGAGTGTTTCTTTCCATGCAGTTTTGAACTCTGCAACAATACAAAGCTGTTTCTGTCAAGCTGTATTAATTGGAAAGCCTGCTTCTGTGGTGCCGGAGACTTAAACCCTAGAGGAGTGCAGCAATAAGAAGAGAATGGAAGCCTGCTCGCGCACACAGTCGTGCGTCTCAAGGTTTCCATGTGCTCTGAGAGTGAAGGGCTGTGAGAATGCACCTGCCTGCCTTCCTCTGACCAGCATTCTTCCAAGGCAGTATTTATTTCTGGATTTCTGTTCGAGTCTCCAAGTGATATACTTGCTCCTTAAATGTAGTTAATTTTGCAGATATTCATGGTTTTGAATGGTAACATTCAGAAATCTAAACTTAATAATTTACTTTTTAAAGTTTCCTTCAGGTTATATTATTTTTAGTGTTGCTTTTTGGATACTGTGGCATTTATTACATGGCCAGCAAGGATCATGCTTCCTCATTATCTTCTGATTATTTTTGTGTGTGTGTGCATGCCGCCTTCTTTCGCGTGTTTAAAATAAACACAAACCAAAGCTCACACAAACCATACTGCACAGCCTTCAGCCTTGTGTCACTATTTATCTTTTCTTGTAGGATGGAATTCAGTTTCATTAGAATAGGGGTTCCTTTTCCTGGCTTTGCACAAATGCAGTTTCTCTCAGTGTTTAATTCCTGGTATCAAATATGTAAAGTTTTTCTTTTGCAATGAGGATGTGCAAGAACTTAAATGCTGTGTGTGTACTGAAGACATTGCAAAGCCCACTTCCATGGAAGCCATGATAGTTACCAAACGTAAGCCAAATATAAGCAAACTGTCTCCATTGATTAGAAGCAGTTTGAAATACTACAACAAATGGATAAAACATTTCTGAGATGAAGCAGTCTCAAGTTCCTTGGTTCAGATGTCTGCAGCTAGGGCTGCGAAGCAGCGTGGCAGTTTCCACACATGTTCTGAATACTCTATAAACAAGACTTGCCTGCAGCTGCAAATTGCACATTCTCTGAGTTTTCCAAAAGTATGCTTGAGGAAGTCTTCCTAATGTCCTAATGCCAAAGGAAATTGTGCACTGTGCCTCTGAGAAAAGGGGAGTGATAAGAGGCAAGAGAAAATTAATGACTGATAGGTTTTTCTTTCTTGATCTTTCTGCTGCTATTTAACATCCAGCCTTTCTCTGCCCGCATCAGGTTACGTTGTGCTCTCTCCTTTGCTTGTGTTTCTTTATCCTGTGAATCCCTCTTTTTTAATTTTTTTTCCTTCTCTTCTCTTCCCCCCCCCCCCCCCCCCCCCCCTTCTCCTGGAGCACAATAAAGGAACTGTCCCATCCCATAGTTGCCAAGTGAGACAGAATAAATAACAGCTTGGTGTGGATCTAGGTATTAGGGTTTGTTTAAGATCAGAGCTTTTAACCTGCTTGGTTATTTTGCTCACTTGCTTCCTCCCACCTGCAGTGTTACGTTCACTAAGTCTCAACTTTGCTTCCCAGCAGTGAGGTCGCTGCTGGCCTGGGAGGGTTGGGCAGAAAATCACATTGGTTGGTATTTTGCAGCTGCTCCAAGTTACCGATCTTGGATGTCATCAAAGTCCCTGAGCATCCCCCAGCATTCATTTCCACCCACCTCCTTCATCTCTAGGATCTTTCTTCCAGCCAGGATCTTCACCTTCTCCCTTTGGAGCCCCTGTTTTCTCTCACAGACTACTTCTGCTTTTGGGGAACCCTTTTTTTTCCGCACCACCTCTTTCTTTTTGTGACACCTATCTCTTGCCTTTCCTCATCTAAATAGTCTGTGCTACAGACACACAACACATGATCAGCTTCTAAATTGGTGGTTCTATCTTACACCTCTTTATTGATGGGAGGACTTGGGTCACGCTGCTATTGTTTTGTCCAGGGTTTATCAAAATTTATAACCAGCGTATACCAGTTGCAGACAGCAAGCTTCTGCTTGAGAGAGAGTTTAGAAGCCTGTTTCAGACATTCACTCCTACACAAACTTACAGTTATCGGCAGCTTGTTAGCGTTCTATTTAAATTGTTTTTCACCTACAACTCTTGTTCGAAGTTTGCTTGCCTCTTCCTTATTAGTAGGAAGAATAATTAAACCATTAACACCTCGTCCTTGTCAATGGAGCAGCAGGTAGCATGACTCCTTCAAAGCTGTTTGTGGGATGAGATCCCTGCCTCTCTCCTCAAGCTCTCTCAAGAGAGGGAGAAAGGAGCTGTCAGACTGAAAACCTGTGTCTAACCGAAGCCTTATGAATGGCTACAAACCCTGAAGCGGTGCCCGTTCCCTGGGGTTCCCATAGCAGCCTGTTCTTGGTCTTCACACAGTGTTTGGGGTTATTGAATCATCATTATGCTACAGCAGCTGTCATCTTCAAAACAGACAAGTTTCTGGGTGGTTTGTCTTCAGGAAAAAAAATATATATAATTGATACTGGATTAGTGGATTTTGAGTATGTTTTAACCTTGTTTTGGCAGTGTCTAGGTGTCTGTCCCACTTGTAAATGTACAGCGTAAATATAGTTTGGGTTCAGAACGCAGGATTTACGGTCAGAGGAGCTTTCGCTGAAGCTGAACAGAGAAAGAGCTCTCAGCAGGTTTACCTTCTCATTTTAAATATATGTGATGGTTGCACCCACTCTTTCTTTTCTCAAAAGTTTGAACTTTTGGGTTGGGTATATCTGTAATACTGAAATGGTCACCCAGACAAATTTTTAATAAGTTTAATTGGAGATGTCCAGTCTGGAGAGACTCTCAGTAAGACTTGATTTGCTGAATGAAATTTTATAATTCTGTCTGTTACTAAAACACTTATTTGACAATAACCAGTAAACCAGGATTTCACTTGTCAACAATTCAGGAATAGAAGGAAACAAATACTCTTAGAGTTGCTCTTTTAGCTGTAATGGCACAAAATTCCATTTGTAATAATGCTCTCAAATCCAATGAAGCATGGAGTATTCTGTGCAAATGCCTTGTAATACTGTCATACAACACGTGCAGCATTTTGTCTCCCTGTTTAGAAGAATTGGAAAAATTAGTTACTTCCTTTAGGTTTTCTAATTCTTACTCAAATAAAATGAACTGCGGTGAAGTCTTTTCTTTTTCTTCTTCCCCCTTTCCAGGCCTTTGCATGATTTTTTACCAGTTTAAGCTTCGTGGAATCAGCTTCTTGCAAATATGCAATTAGCGACTTTTTTAATGGAACTTCTGCTGTTGGCTAAGAATATCCCATTAGTGGAGTTCATTGAAGTGAAAAACTTGTGCAGGAATATGAAATCCTTTGAAATGGATACTAAAGTGAAGGGCAGAAAACGTTCATACAGTAAAACAACCTGTTTCAGATAGATCTGTGTTCATTTTGCTATTGCAAGCATTTCCTGTAATCTCTTCCAAAGACAAATAATGTTGTTGGCAGATGCCCGCTGTTTTGGACTCGTTCTAGAACTTTGCAGGGGGTATTATCCTAGAGCAACAGAATTGTAACGTTTGTTTTGTGTTTTTTTTTCCTCTCTAACCTTCAAGGTACAGGAACTTCACGAGGAAGAAGCGCAGTGGGTGAACTATGACGAGGATGAACTGTGTGTAAAGATGCAGTTGGCAGACGGGATCTTCGAGGCCTTAATCAGAGACACTGTTGATGTACTGAACCAGATAAATGAGAAACAACGGAGATTGCTGCTTGTCTGACCGTGCTGAAAATAAACTTACAGCTGAGTAACCACTGAGTCACCGGCCTTTCCGACTCCTGACGAGCTCTCCATCCTGCAAGCACTGCTGCTGGACTTCTATGTGTGGAGTTTAAAGGCAGTTTGGACGTGATTATAGGAACCTGAATTTGCATCCGCTGCCACTAGAGACCTCGCACCAGATTTATTATTTGGAACAAGCTGATCCCTCTCTTGAGGCTGTATTGTGGAGTACTCAAGACCGTTCATGTGCCAATGCAGTTATGCCACATAACTGTCAGCAGCTGTCTGGGGCCCCAGCCTGGGGCTTTGACAAGTTCAGCTTGTGGTCTGAAAGGGTTGGATTAAGTTGGGTTACTGGATGCTTTGCTGGAATGGCTGTCAGCCATCAGTACTCAACTTGTCTTTAGAAATGTGAGTAATTTGGAGAAGAAACGGTTTGGTCAGGTTTTAGTTATAAACGGACACTTACCATACTGAAGAGTGTTATAATCTTAACACTTCTTCTCCTGCAGCCCTAACAATGTGCATCAGTTTTTTTCTGCTCCAGAGCCCATTGAATTCCCTTCTCTGTGAAGTTGGTTTTCTTCTGTGATGTGGTACCAGGTATGGTGCCGGCCAGTCCAGGGGAATTAGATAATGTTGCTTTCTGCATTCAAGTAAAGAAATCTTGCTGCTTTTCCTATGTAACTTGCTCCGGTCCCAAGGTGAAGCAAGATAAAGGCCACCTAGCGTCAGGCATGAAAGATGAGCCCGTGGACAACTTTCCTCCTACCGTATAGCACTTCTCTTCCTGGAGCACCAGCTGCTCCCAGATAATGGATACTCAGGACTTTCTCAGGCACGAGAGATGCAGGAGTGGAAAATACTTCCTCCCAAAAATTTGGCCTTCAGTCCCTCAGCTTCCTCTGTTACTGTCACCTGATAAATTGGAGCAGCTGTTACTTGAACAATTTAGAGAACAGAGTGTATTCACCAAAGAAAGCAGTGTCCAGTGCTTGACTGTCTGCATGTTTTGTGCTTGTGGGTTTTTTATTTATTTTCAGGTAATTTATTAAGTGGGTTATAGAAGAGTGTCCTGTGCAGTTGGCTGCACTGTCTTAGGTTTTGAGACAGCCGAACTTGAGAAAGCATCTGTTCTGGAAATTTCCAGAGCCCCATATTCTTCGCACAAAACCTCCAGCTTCTTGAGACAGACTTCCTTCTGCTGAGTGCTCCTTCCTAACCCGTCCCTCCCATTCTTGTGTTTTTATTGGAGGAACACAGACAGTCTGGGGTCAAACGTTGATGCCTTAATAGTGGATGTCCCTGTTTGCTAACCTGGGACAAGACCCAGAGGAGAGTCAGGTTCTCCAGACACACTGAACCGCAGAAAGACACTTTGAAGCCCCCAGAGATGCCGCAACCCATGATAGATGCGGTGGGGAGATCTCTACCGTCTGTTGGTTGTTGGGCATCTTGGGCTATGCATACCTCTGCTACTGCTCCCTTTTGTTTTCTCTTTTCCACCATTTTTTTTAAGCTATCATTGGAGTATTTGCATTTTGCACAATGACACACAGCTGGTAACTTCTTCAGGGACAGCACTGGGAAATGTTGGATTTTTCAGAGGTCCATGCAAATTCCCAGATACAGTATTGCCAGCAAATGACTTATGAGTTAATGGTGAGCCATATTCTTGGGAGTTTAATGAGTGGAAGAACAAGGAGGAGGTCATGTTGTATAGGAACACCTCCAATGGGCATATGCTATGTCTGTTCTACAGTAGTGGTCCGGGAAGTCAAATAGTCTTGGTGGAGTTCAGCATTTTTTACCCAAGTGATTCACTTGTCCACATAAAATGTCATGGTGCTGAACCAGGAAACTCAAATGCTTAAGTTAGAAGCAAACTAAAGCTGCTGCATTTAACCAGCATGGTGTCGCTGACTGATTGGGTCACCGCCTCAGATTCCCTTTCCTGGGTGTATCTTCTTCAATAGCAAGGATCGTTATTTTTATAGGTAGCAATTAGGGAAAGAAGGCAGAAACCTGCAGCGTAGGTTTGTGGCTGGAGTATCACAGAAACAAAGTTAGTTTCTGTTCTGTAGATCCCGTGGCCGATATTGAGAAGGTTGCCCTGCATCACCAAGGCTTTTTGGCTGGTCTGCGGGGCTGGCATAGCTTTTCTGGTTTGTCCACCAGCAGGGAGAAGGTTGTAGAGTTGGCCTGCTGGGGTGCTGGGGACCATTGGAGATCATATGCCTGTTGTCTTGCTGGCTTGGATAGCAGTAGTTGAATACCCTCTACAGAAGTTGTAACTATTTTTACAGCTGTTTGGGTAGAAGGAGGCTGTGTTGAAGTAATGGCTTTATTCCTTAGTGGACATCATGTTTATTTTCGGTAGCAATCCTTGATTTGGAGCAACCCTAAAAAGACTTGAACGTACGTGAATTATCTTCTCAATACCTCAAGTGTGTTGAGTTGCTTTGAGCTGAGTGTATACTCAAAACCTCGAGTGTGTTGAATACTTGTGGACTGATGATTGCTGCGATGAAGCAATGGTCTGTCTGTGTCGTGGCTGGTAGTGAGGAGGTGTGGGGCAGCCTAGAGTCTCACAGAGGCTGAATTCTCCATTTCTCTCCTTTCCCCAACCTTCTCATTTTAATAACAAGAAGATATTTCTGGGTCCTGGTTAAAAGGTTCAAGGCTGAGACATTTTTTCTGAGACCCTAAAGATGTTTGGGACAGTGGCTGTCGCCACTGGGGAGATGCGGTTCCCTCTCCGGAAGGATCTCGGTGCCAAGTGGGAAAGCCCAGGCTTGTGAGGAGAAGGAGCACGAGTACCTCTCTCACAGCAGGATGCTCCCTGAGCCGAGCTGTGGAATATCAGTGCTTCTGCCTTTCCGAAAAGGCTTGTTGCTCACAAGGTGGAACGAGAGATTGAGAAATCCCATCTTGTTCACTTTCCTTTCTTGAAAAAGTGGCCTTAGCTTTTTGCAATACTTGAATAAGTGTGTACCTGCAGAAAATCTTCAGTAGCACAGAGATAGAGACCTTTTAAGTGACTATTCTGCGAGGAACTGTGTGCAGTTCTGACTTTCATATCCCTTTGCTACCTTAAGAATATTAGGAAAATAAAAGTACTTTTCAGCAGAGAAACAGTTGAATCTTATAAGGTATTTAGTGCATCTGAAGTGTTTACAAATCAACTAAAATGGAGAAAAGCAAACTATTGAACTTATTTGTAATTTAAATGTTAAATGCAAAAATATATACAGATGAAAGAGGAATACTGTAATTAACCTGCATTTACTAGTTTTTTCCTTGACTTTGCAGAGCCTTTTGATACACATTTGCAAAGCCGCCTTTTGGGAGGCTCTGTCTCCCTGTCTACTGTGTGGGGAGATGCTGAAAAGAAACCCTTTTACCGTGTACGTGTAAATAACCTGGTAACTTGGTTTTTGGGCCAGTTTCAGCTAATGTTCACATCCAGAGCAGCTTTGCACAGTAGGCAGATCCAAGGATGTGGAGGGGTTTTTTTTTTGTAATTAAGAATTGTAAAATAACCAGGGTGGTCCCTGTGTACACCAGTGTAAATATCTTTGGTAACTGAAATGTACTTTAAGAGAACAAAATCTGTAAATAAACTGATTTATAAATTAATCTTGTTTTCTGGTTCTTTATAAAATGGACCTTTATAATTACCCAACTGGTTACTAATTCTGAAGGTGTCCTGGAGATCTGTCGCTTGGACTTTCCCCTTTCTATCTGATGCTGTACTTGGGATGCCAATCACAGTCTACAAAATCCCATCAGTGTCGCCTTAATTATAACCAGAACATTATTAGAATTTCCTTATTGTTAAAGCTGGGTGTTGATAAAAGCGAAAATAGCATTGCGTAATCATTGCAGGAGTGCACTGCATGATCTGCGGGACAGAAATTACTCCTTGCATATGTTTATTTAAAATCGATTTAAAAAACTCATGGTTTAAAACATTGCCGGGGTGGAAGTGGGGGGAGGGAGAGAAGGGGGGGGGAAGCTACTTTTAATGCTAAATAGCAGTCTTAGAATTAAGGGATCCAAAACACAGCTGAAGCTCTGAAGAATTTAATTAGACTCCTAAATTGTTACAGCTGTTGTTACCGGCATGTTAACTTCTTCAGTGAGGGAGCAAACCTTGTTCCCTGGAAGCTTTATGGATTGGTGAAACCCTCCTAAATCTTTGATGTTTCCTTTCCAGCAAAAAAAAAAAAAAAAAGAAAAAAGAAAGGCAACAACAACCAACAACTCAGCTTTCCCATGTGAAAGGTCCTGGAGCTCCCTAAGCCAAGGGCTGAACAGTGGCAGTGCCAAACCACGGGCGCGAGGGCACGTGGTGAGCGAGCGGCAGCGGGAAATGTGTAAGACCAAGGGTGTTTATCGAACCTCCTTCGGTGCCTGCAGCCGCTCCCCCGCCTCTGCTGTGCTTCGGTGCCGTTTATTACCGTACAGCCCAGCAGAAAAGGCTTCGCTTTCCATTTAGCATAGATGTCTGCTAAACCCGCTGTTGGTCTTTCCGGCGTGGAGGATGCCGTGTGGCAGTCTGTGCCTCGCCACCCTTTTCTGCCCGTATGCATCAAACCAGGAGGGGGGACACCTGTGTGAACAGAACAGTCGCCAAGGGTTCTGCACTGTGCCGGGCAGTTGTTTGCTCTTTTCTTTTTTTTTAGCAGAGGTACCTCGTCCTGGAAGAAGACTTGCTTTGCTCGGGCTGTCAGGATGGAAGCAAGTCCATCCCGCCGTGCCAGCGTGGGGTGGGAGCGGTCCTCAGCGGAGCCCGGTTGGAAACACTCCCTGCAGCCCCTCGTACGGAGAGAGAAGCACGTCGCAGCCCTCTGAGCTGGTGCGGTCGAACCGGGCAAAGCACAGCGGTAGGTCATTTGATGTCCAAAGGGCCGAGATGAGGTGGTGCTGCAGCCTCTGGGCCCTCATTACCGAGCAGCAGGAGAGCATCCCTGTCTCTGCTTTCCCCACCCACCCTGCAGTGATTTTCTACCTTTTTTTTTTTTGCTCCGCGGGTCTTGTGTTTTCGGACAGCGATCTACTTGCAGCCGTCAGCATCCATCCCTGGAAGTGGCTCAGAGTGCATTTCACACTGAAAAAAAAAAAATTATAAAAAAATTTTTAAAAGATTGATCTGTGCTTCTCTGGCAAAAGAACTGGCTTCCCTTTAAAATGGCTCGAGCGATGGGAACGCTGCCACGGCGCTCTGGCCAGTGACACAGCAAACTGCTCCATTTCAACTGCTGTCCTCGCCTAGGATGCCCAGTAATCAGCTTAATGAAGGCTCTAATTCCTTCATTTGCAAGTCTATGTTGCTTCACTCTGGCACTGACTTTCTACGGTAGTGTTTGTGCAACTCTTCCCAGAACCCTCCAAGCGCGGTTGCCTTCAACGAGCCATTTCACCCGTGGACCTGGTGAAACTCCCGGGTTGGGCAATGGCAGGTCAGCCGCCTTCCCAACGGCACGCTGGGTTGAGTGAGACTGTTTTGGTGCCTCCCTTCCCGGGTGCCACCCGCTCCCGGGTGCCTCCCCAGGGCCGTGGTGCCAGCTGCAGCCATCCCACGTCCTAAAATGCCTGGCAGAGTTGCTGGAGCACTTGAAATATTGACGCTGCTCCAGATGTCGCTGTGCCCTGCCTAGCACGAGGGCTTCTGCAACGTCCCAGGCTCTCATTAACACAGCCCTTGGAAGAAAAGGAGCTGCTGGGGAGCTGCTGAGCCCTGACAGCTCTCTTCAGCACGCAGGAAGGAGAGGAAGGGGGGGCTGCCCGGCCTCTGGCACCCAGCCTGGAGCACGGGCCATTGGTGGGCAGGAATGCAGATGAGATGTAATGGAGTTTGAAAGCATTAGGGCACTCTGGGGATGTGGGTCCTGTAGGGGGAGGGAAAGGCACCCTGCAAGGTCTGGAAACCGGAGCAAACAAACCCCATAGCCCCAGCCTTGCACCTGCCTTCCTCCTCCCAAACAAGATCCTGCAGAAATTTGGGGAGAAGGAGGAGAATAGAGGTGTTTGGGGGACTGCAGCTCAATTCAGGGAGGTGAGGGCTAGGCAGGTGTGGGTGTAGGGGAGATATTTGAGGTGAAGATGCCTTCTTTTGCCTGCCAAGCGTGCTGCGTGAGGGTGGCCTGGAGCAGGTCTGGTTGGTTTGAATGCTTCTCTTGGCCCCAGTTTTCCAGCCCTTTACTCCAGCTGTGCACAACCTGGAGTGCCCCTTGGATGGCGTTCCCTCCCCAGTGTTGGCTTTCCGGTGGCTTCCTCTTGCAGGCTGACTTGTCTGTCACTGCCCTGTGAAATCTAGGCTGACCCGAACTAGGGTTTTGTCTTCAAGTTCGCTAGAGGTGGAATTAACACTGATCCCATTGGGTGTCCCAGAGATTTTATTTTCTTTTATTCCAGGAAAATTGAGGGAACGCTTCGTGTTACTTGGCTTGAGGAGCTCAGCAAGGAGCCCAGTCCGGTGTCCATGTCCTGCTGTGTTGCTCTGCGGAGGTGATGGAGCCAGTGCTGCTCAGTGAACCTGTGATTGGGCACACCAGTCCACGGCAGGTGAGACCTTGCTTACGTTGCAGGACTACTGCCACAGCAAGAGAGGAGTGCTCCGTTGTCATCTGTGTGGTATTCTCAGTTTCATGTGCTGCAATTAAACCAGCTGCCAAGTAATGATGTGGCAAATCTGGGCGGTGTGGCCTCCTCCGATCTGCTCCTGGAAGCTGGGCAGATGAGCTGGAGTGGAAAACATCTGCTCTGTGCATCCTGGGTCATGGTGATGATTTATGACTTTAAGTAGATCTTAAATTTGCAGGTAAAACATTTCCTACCCAGACATACCAAAGATGGTACCGGTTCCTCCCGGTCCCCCCAGGTCCCTCTGAAGAGAGGGAAGGCAGCGTCGCTGCTGTCCTTTCGAGCAGGGATGAATCAGCAGATGGTGAATAGCAGAAAGGGGCTGGTACTGCCGTAGTCTCTCTGCAGACACAAACTACGTGAATGCATTCATCACATCCTGAGAATGCACCCCGGATTTTCTTTTACGTCTATTGTTATTATAGGCTGGTTGGGCTTGAAAGGTAGAAATCGACTGTATCCGACCAAGCCTGTCTCACGTCGGCGATTCCCAGCTGCCAGTGAGGGTTACAAGGGGCCTTCCTGCTCTAGGTTGCCCTTACAAGGGGCAACCTGCTCTAGTGGGAGGTGTCCCTGCCCATGGCAGGGGGGTTGGAACTCAATGATCTTTAAGGTCCCTTCCAACTCAAACGATTCCGTGATTCTATGATTCCTGGCATCCTGGCAGGGTGTGGGAAGCAGTCGGGGACTGCATCCGCCCCCATACGTTATTCCCTGTCTCAGCGAAGCCACAGAAGCTGGCAGGTTTATTGCACAGGCGCTGCCAAAGGTCTTGTCTAAAAGGGTGTCTCAGCAGAGGTGTGACTGGTGCCACCAGTGGAAAAGTGCCACCTGGATTGGAGTGTCCCAGCTGACTTCAGCTGGCTGGGAGGTGGCAGGTGGCACAGTTTCCACTGGTTTTCTGAGGCTGTTTCTGAGGCTTCTCCTGATTGGAGAAGCTAATCAGGGAAATTAGGTTTTTCTTTCATTTAAAGAAAGACCACATCTTAAGTGGTTCTGTGCTCCACGTTGAGAAGAGCTTCACTGAGTTCATCAGTCCCATCTTGTGAAGGCTAGAGAGAGAGGAAAACTGCTGAGCCTCCTCTGCAACTGGTATTCCCGAGGTGCTCGCAGGGGAGTTGGATGCGAATTTCTCCAAATGGCTTCCAAAATGCCAGGGCCAGGTGACGGAGTTGCCATGATTGTATCATGAGTCTTGCATTGGTTGCGTGTTTTTCTTAGAGTCAGTTCCTGGAATCACACAATTAGGTAAGAACGTGTTCTTTAATTTTCAAGGAAGAAAGTCTGTTTCAGGATCTCCCTATCCCCAGACCTTCACAACTAAAGGGAAGTAAGTAGGTCCTGGGTCAGCTTACCTGGCCGTTTTGAGCTATTGGTGTTTTGCAGCCAGGTTCATGCTTTTAAAAATGGACAGAAACAAGCCTTTCTCCATTTTCTGAAGCATAGTCCTTTCCAGCATTTCAAGGCTGAATACATAAAAACCCAATGGCTCTTTCCTCGTCTCCTCTCTAACCCAGCACTGAGGCAATCAGGGTAACTCTTTGTGTCTGCAAAAACGATCCATTTTGGGTGCACAAAACAAGTTCTGCAGGGCTTAAATGATTTTGGTGAGATCTTAGCAGCCTTTGAGGCTCTCAGCCTGTTGGTGTTGCCCACACCTCATTGACTTCAAGGAGATTCCTGCTGGCTATTAGTCTGGGAAAGGAGATTTGAGAGCTGATGAGCTTAATGAACTAAAGCCCACAGCTCAGCTGCCGAACGGGGACTTTTGCATCGGCGAGAACCTCTATGATGGTCCTTAGCCATGACTTCGCTATGTATGAATGGAATACATCTCTT
The DNA here is from genome assembly GCA_026546715.1 of Gallinago undulata. Lineage (NCBI taxonomy): Eukaryota > Metazoa > Chordata > Aves > Charadriiformes > Scolopacidae > Gallinago > Gallinago undulata. The sequence goes on from JAOTQQ010000004.1 coordinate 2,021,459, forward strand.
CCCAAAGTTAAGGATGCCAAGGTTGGGCGCTGAAGGCTTTGCTGTGCAGTGCAGCTGAAAACCAAGTAATGTGCCACGAGAGCCTGGAGCTGGGCTTTAGGGCTGGCCAGGGGCTCAGCAGCCGGGCATCCAGGGTCACCCAGCACCCATCCACTGTTGCTTTGCTTGAAGGATCTGCTAGCACCGAGGGGATGCAAAGTGAGGGAGGACAGAAAGGCAGGCAGCACTGGGAGGGTATTTCTAGAACCTCCCCAGGCTCCTACTGCTTCTTGATATACATATTTATTTATTTATTTATTTATTCATCTTCATTATTCTCAAATCCGTCTTAAAATGGGTTGTTTCAAAAATCCCTGCTTCACCTTTGGCTCTCCCTGCCCATGCCCCGTCTAAGGACACTCTGTAATGAAAATCCAGCTCTTCCCAGTTTGAGGTGGAAGACAAGCCTCGTTTCTTCCTTTTGCATCACCATTAAAAGGAAAAAAGGCTTTTTGGGCAAGTCCCTGCCTGGAAAGCCCCACACCCTGCCGCTGAAGGAGCCGTGGGGGTGGGATGTTCCAGCCTGGCAGCAGAGTCCTCAGCAGCCCCGGCTGTTCCCTGGGCAGCCGGAAGCAGGAGCATCCCCACCCCGGGGCTTTGGAGGATGAGCAATGGCGTGGCTCACCTCAAAAGGAGCCGGAGCCCCAGGGTGCCGGCTCTTGCCCATCTGCCTTTGGGTTAGATGCTGCTTTTGCATCTGAAAAAGGATTCAAGGAATTTGGGCTCCCTGGGAGGGGAGGGTGAAACCGGATGGGGAGGATAATGGCAATTACGCTGGTGCTGAGCACCTCTCCTTCACTGTGATAACCCAATCAAGCTGATGAGCCCTTAGAATAAGGACTTTAGCCCAGGGTAAAATAACGGTGATGACATCCCTGAGCACGGGGAGGGATCTTTGGCTGGAGAAAGACATGTTGCATCTCTGGTGGCAGCGAGGGACCCCCCTTTCAGAGCAGCCCTGCACCACGGCCTGGGCTGCGCCTCTCTCCCTCCTCGTTGGCCAGCAAGGTGTGATAATCCCTTAAGCATTTAATTACAGCTGGCAGGGCTGGGTGAAACCATCTTCTGCCCCCTTTGCATCAGCCTGGACCCACACGAGGCACGTGGCAGCAAGGCCATGAGGGTTGTGTCCCCCCACAGCCGGGATGCCCAGGGTGGGGGGGGCACCCTGTAACTCCCCCAGACCCTGTGCCCAGGGTGGAGGCCCCTGCCCGCCGCTGCCACGGCAAGGCTTGTCTCTGGCAGGCTTGTTTTTCTAGCATGGCGAGTCCGCCTAAAATACCTAGGTGGGGCCCAGCAGGGCTAATGGCCTTCCTGGGGACAGAGCCAGCAAACCAGCCCTCCAGAGCGATAGGTACCTGCAGGGCCGGGGGGGGAACCACCATACCCCCCCCCCTCCTTTGGCCTCAGGGGGCTGGGAGGGAGCGGAAGGGTGGATTTTATGGCCGTGTCCACCCCGGCAGCACCTGGCTCTGCCCTGGGGGTGCTGGGCAACGGGGCACCTTCCTCCCTCCCCAGGGTGCCAGTGACGCAGGTGGGTGTGTGCGTGAGCAGTGGCACGGCGGGCAGGCTGCAGCCTGGCACGGGGCAGCCGAGGATGGAGGCCTGCTTGGTTTTGGGAGCTGGGTTTTGGGGTTATCCATGTCGTGCATCCCCTGTGGCAGGGTTTGGGGGTGATGGAACCCCGGTCTCCAGGGGTGTCCCGGCAGCCACTGCCCGGTGACGCCGGCTGACATGGGGGGCAACCCACCTGGGGCGCTGCCCTCAGGCCTCCCATCGGGGATGACTGTAATGGCGGTGGTGCTGCCACAAGTTTTGGGGCCTGAATTGGCCTCCTTTTGCCCTTTTTCCCTTGCTTTATCAGAATTTTATCATTTTCATGCTCCCTCTACCCCAGCAGGGCAGCGCTGGGGCCTCGCCCCCCCTGATGCAGTGTGTGTGTGTGTGTGTATTTTGGGCACCCCACCGGGAAGGTGTATTTTGGGTACCCCACCGGGAAGGTGTATTTTGGGCACCCCACCGGGAAGGTGGCGGGGGGGTGCTCAGGGGTGCGCCCCCTGCGCCCGATAGGGGGCGCTGCGCTGCGGGAGGCCTTGGCCCCGCCCCCTCCCCACCTGCCCCCTCCCCGCCCGGTGGGCGGGGCCTGCGGGCGGCCGTAAAGGCGGCGGGCGGCGGCGGGCGGCCTGACGGGCGATGTGGCGGCGGCGGCGGTGGGCGAGGGGCGGCGGGGAGGGCGGGGGGTGCCGCTGGTGGCCGGCGGCGGTCCTGGTGCTGTGGCTGTGGCTGCCGGCGGCGCGGCCCCGCGAGCTGTACACGGCCGCTGACCCCTTGGAGCTGCTGGGGACGGGGGCGGAGGGGCGGCTGCTGGGCTCCCCCAGCGCCTGGGCCGTCGAGTTCTTCGCCTCCTGGTGCGGGCACTGCGTCCACTTCGCGCCCACATGGCGGGCCCTGGCGCACGACCTCCGCGGTGAGTCCCCGGCCCGCCCCTCGCCCTGCCCTCTGCCCCCGCTGCCCCGCATCCCCTCCTGCCCCGCATCCCTGCCCGCCTCCCCCATCGGCACCCCAAGGCCTGCCCGGTGCCATTGCCCTTGATTTCCCACCCCCTCTGTCTTCTCGCATCGTCACCCTCCGAATGCGCCGTGTCTCTGCCTTTCCGTCCTCGCCGGCGCTCTTAAATCCCTGCTGTGCCCCTGCCCGTTCTCCTGGCATCCTCCCCCTGCCCCTGCCCACCCACCCCGTCGGCGCTCCTGAATTCCTCCTGCGTCCTTGTCCCGTCATCTTCCTTTCCATCAACGCACTTAAATCCTCCCTGCATCCCTGGCCCTGTATCCTCGGCCCCATCAGCACCCCTCCGCCCTCTCTCCATCAGCACCCCTAAATTCCCTCTGTCCTGCCCTGCCCTCTCTCAGCACCCCTGTACCCCCCCTGCCTCCCTGCTCCAGCCCCCCTGGAGCGTCAGCCTGGTGGGAAAGCCCAGCCCCTTCTTCCTCCCACCCCCCGTGATGCCCAGCTACCCCCCCGCGATGGCCAGGCCCAGATAGCAGCATCCCTGGAGCCCCTTTGGCTGGGAGAAGCTCAGGCTGAGCCAGCCCCAGGCACAGGGGGGTCCCCGCTTGTCCCCCCAGACCCTTCTCAGTCCTGCAGGGAGAGGCTGGCAGGGTGCTGGGGCCAGACACTGATCCCAGCTGGTTTCTTCCTGGCTTTGACCTTGATGCCTGGCCTGGCTGGTGCCCAGCCCTGCTTGGGGACCTGCACACCCTGCTGCTGGGCCCCTCGCCCGGCTGGAGCTTATCCTGTTTCCCCACCCCCACCCCCCGGCATCCTGAGGTGCGCACGACTTCTCCCTGTTATTGGGCTAATTGATATAGCGTGGTCGCTGCCGGGTGAGTCAGGGCACCAGCCAGGGCGAGCATCCCATCCCATCCCTCCGAGGGGATGCCGTTCCTCCCAGGGGATGCCGTCAGCGCTCCACAACGGGGCAGGATGTGAGGAATGGGGTGAATGCCCGGGCCCTGCGGGGGATTGCCAGCTCTCCTGGCCCTTCTCCAAAACGGGGTCCCCCCAGGGCTCCCTGCTCTGGAGGCTGGACTGTGGACGGGGTACTCGCCGAGGCAGGGCAAGGAGGCCACCCCTGTGCCACTCAGCGTCCTTGTTGCTGTTCCCACGGGTGGATTTTTGCAGGAGGGAGGATGCTAATGCGGGGGCGACCCACGGGCACCACGTGCCCCACGTGCTGATGAGTCCAGGAGCGTGTCTGGCTCTCAGCTGCAGGGCTTGGCACCAGTCCTCCTGTGCCACTGGTGCAGGGGCAGTGCGAAGTGGCTCATCTGCCCCATCACCTGCGACATGGGATGGTCCCAGCGGGTCCCCACCTGCAGCAGGCTCCCACCTATGGCAGCACAGGCTCCATCCCTGTGCTGGAACCATTTTCTTCCCCGTCCCACTCAACGGAGAGGCTGGGCGTTCTGTGGATTGTGTCTTTGATGCTAAAAAGAAGCTATTTCAGAGCTTTTTTCTCTATTCTGTTGCTGGCATTCAGAGCCTGTCGCTTGAAATACCTCCGTGTCCCCCTTTCTTCATCTGTTTTACCCCAGGGACTTGCTGGTCCTCCCCGGGGAGGTGGGGAGACACAGCAGGGGAGAGGATGCTCCGCACCTGGGCAGGCTCCACCACAATGTCCCCATCGCTGCTTTTGAGTAGTTCCCTCTGGGTTATCGACCGTGCCCTTGATCTGGTGGTGAGACGAGCCGGAGCCTGTGTTCCCTGCTCTCCCCTGGCCATGGTTAGCCATCCCTCCCCTTCTCCCGGCGGCCTCTTCCCACTGGGGCAGGCAGAACCAGACGGGCAGGCAGCCGCGGGCAGAGCTGGGGTGCCGGCGAGGGCAGGGTGTGCGAAGCCTGGTCCCGCCTCGCACGGCTTTCGGGCAGCAAGAGCACGGGGAAAAAGTAGGGCGCCGAATTGCAGGCTCTCCACGAGCCAGCGATGTGCCCTTGTTGCCGAAAGGGCCACTGGAATCCTGGGCTGCAATAGGGAGAAGTGTGGGCAGCAGATTGAGGGAGGTCATTTCTCCCCCTCTGCTCTGCACTGGTGAGGTCACAACTGGAATACTGTGTCCAGTTCTGGGCTCCCTGGTTCAAGAGGGACAGGGAACTGCTGGAGAGAGTCCAGCGTAGGGCAACGAAGAAGATTAAGGGATTGGAGCACCTCCCTTATGAGGAAAGGCTCAAGGAGCTGGTGCTCTTTA
>JAOTQQ010000004.1:2026341-2038632 GCA_026546715.1 Gallinago undulata
CAGGATGAGGGGCAACAGGCACAAGCTGGAACATGGGAAGTTCCACTCAAATATGAGGAAGAACTTCTTTACAGTGACGGTGGCAGAGCCCAGGAACAGGCTGTCCAGGGATGTCATGGAGTCCCCTTCTCTGGAGATCTTCAAGACCCTCCTGGATGCCATCCTGAGTGATGTGCTCTAGGCAACCCTGCTTTGGCAGGGGAGTTGGGCTGGATGGTCTCTAGAGGTCCCTTCCAACTCTGTCAAATCCGTGAACACCGGGGTGGACAGCAGCTTCAGGGCTGGGAAACCATCAGCTGGTCTGTTGCGAGGAGTGATTCCAGGGCTGGGAGGAGCCGTGCTGCTGCCGAGACCCCCAGCCCATCTCTACAGCCATTGTGGGGAGCGGAGCTTTTTCTGGGGCTGTGGAGGGGCTGAGCTGTGCTGACCCCATTCTCTGTCTCCCACAGAGTGGAGGCCTGCGGTGGTGCTGGCGGCCCTCGACTGCGCTGATGAGGCCAACCAGCAGGTGTGCAACAATTTTGGGATAACCGGCTTCCCCACGCTGAAGGTAAGGGCCTGCGTGTGCTAGGCACGTGCCTGGTTTCACTGCGCTTTGCCTTTTGGCCTGTCTTTTTGTTGCTCAATTGGGCTATTGCACCAAAACACTCCCTTTGGGGCCTCACGGGCTGGAGCTGTTTCACCCTTCCCCAAAACATAGCTGTGGCCGGGCTGCAGCTGGTGCAACTGGCTGGCTGATGTAGCAACAAGGAAGGGGAACCAAACTGCTGCTTTGCGGTGAAATGTAGAGGCTGGATCTCTCCTAGGACAGGGAAGAGTCCAAAGCCTGATTTGGAAACGCCCGGGGAAGGTTGCCAGGGAGCAGAGAGCGGCTGCAGGCACGGTTTTTGGAGGAGGGTGCAAGGGATGCTGCAGAAGGTTGCGTAGAGCTTAACTGGAAGCCTCCAGCGGTGGCTGGCGAGGTGCCCTCCCTCCTCCTGGGCCCGTGGTGGGTCCCTTAGCTGTGTGAACACACCGTGTTTCCCACTGCAGAAAGAGCCTCGCTCCAACACAAGTGATACGGGTGAAGCACTCCCAGGTGCAGGCAGCGAAAACCAGGATTGCCTTGAGAGAGAACCAGAGGGATAAGGGTTCCATCAGACGTGCCTTTAGTCCTGGCTTACAGGCTCAACCCAAGGTGGGGTCAGATTTGGGCAGGTTGGCTTGTGCCCCAGCCCTGCTCTGGGGTCTCACCAAGCACCCGCTGCCTGAGCAACCACTGCCCATGGGATGTTGACTGAAACATCTGCTGGGGCAGGCAGACCTGCTGATGTGACGGCGCCAAGAAGTCACTCGCTTCGCATCCCCTGACCCCACCAAACACCTTTTGCAAACAGCTGCTGCTCCCAGCCCAGCCTGCAAAGCAAACACTAGTCTGACGCAACCCGGTTTCGTTGTGCCACCAGCACTGCTGTGTGAGGCCAGGAGCAGGTGCAGTGGGGATAAACTCCCTTCTCCTGCTTCATGAGAGCTCTGGAGCAGGAAGACAAGCGGTTTGCAGGACCTGGAAGGTCCCAGCTGCCTCCCTGGGTCCCCTGGTAGTGCCTGCCCCACCTCAGCTGGACGTGGCTCCTGCCCTGAGCTCCCTCTGGGGTGACTGGTGTCAGTCGGCATGCTGTAATGTGTGGAAACTGAGGCAGAGCCAGTCTAGGAGGAGCCTCTGCCTGCTGGGCTGTGCTGCCTACCTGTCCTCCTCCAAAAGCTCTTGTTCCAGCTTCCCCACATGTGGCTTTTTGTTCCCTTTCAGTTCTTCCGAGCTTTTAGCAAGAAGGCAGAGGATGGGATAAGGATTACCAGTGAGTATCGGAGCCACAGAGGCTTTTTACCCTGGGTGTGAGTGGCCCTGCTGCCGGCCTTCCCCATGTGTTGAGTAGCTCTCAAGGAGAGCCTTGGGGGGGGAAGCTCTGAGTGGCTCCTCTTGGCTCAGCCCGTGGGACTGTCTTCCCCCAGGACTGACTTCTTGGTATCCTGTCCCCCTGCAGATCCCAGCGCCACCGTTGAGGACCTGCGCCATGCCATCATCACCAACCTGGAGCAAAGCCAGGACGCCTGGCCACCCTCCTGTCCTCCACTGGAGCCGGCAAGGTAGGGATGGTGTGATGGCAAGGAGAAGGGATTCCAGCAGCCCTTGTCCTTCCAAGAGCCAATTTCTGGGAAATTGTATCCAAAAATGAGCATAGAGGAGCCGCTGTGTCACCCGCATCCCAGGGGAGACCCAGATGACTTCACCGGGCTAGAGCCATTTACATGGTTGTCCCGGAGGAGGGTGTTTGGCTTTCCTAAAGTGATGGTCAGGCTGGGGTTGTGCTTCAGGTCTCCTATGCTTCCCTGTCCTAGCCAAAAAATCAACAGCCCTAGTTCAAGTCCATTACCATTTTTTCCCACCTGGGCAAACTTGTAGCTCCCTCCTGCTCTGCCCTGCTCAGGCTTTGTTTTCTGCCTCCTTGGTGGGTTCTCTCAAAGCTTGTGAACTAGAGCAGAAAACTGGTCTGGGAATTTCAGCAGGGAGGAATTGACCACTTGGTGGGGCTGAACCCACACTGGCATCCCCTGCCGAATCCCCAGGGATGAGGGACGAGCTCCTTTTGGGCAGAAGGACAGAGCACCCAGCTGATGCCAAAGCACCTGCTGCCACCCTCTTCTCTCTTGCAGCACAGAGGAGGTTCACAGCTTCTTCCAGAGGAACAAAGACCAGTACCTGGCACTGATCTTCGAGAAGAGCGACTCCTTTGTTGGCAGAGAGGTGGGTACAGTTGCATTTAGCCCCCATTTCTCTTGAAGTCCATGTTCTTGGTGCCAAATAGCTCCTGGGTGCCTTTGGCAGGAGAAGTCCCCTCCTGGTGGCCTCCCTGCTTGGCCTGTACAACCCTTTGCAGGTGTGAGGGGTTGTACAGGGTGCTAAATACCCCTGCTGCATCCCTGGTGACCCCGGGGCCTCTGGGCTTGTAGGTGGCACTGGACATGCTGCAGTATGAGAACGTGGCAGTGAGAAGGGTGCTGAGCAGCGAGGAGGAGCTCGTGGAGAAGTTCGGCGTCACCACCTTCCCCTCTGGCTACCTGCTTTTCCGCAATGGCTCCTTCTCCCGCCTGCCAGTGTGAGTGTGGGACAGGGAAGGGGGGTCTGGGGACACTGGTGGCATGCCAGGCTTGTGCCCCATCTCTCTGCTCTTCTCTGTAATAATGGTAGGAAAGTTCCTTAGGAAGGAGAGAGTGGCTGGGTCGGGCAGGTTGGCAGGGGGTGCTGGTGGGCACTGAACGGGGCTTCCAGCCCTGCCTGGAGCTGGTAGAAGTGAAAATGGTTTGGGACTGTGTCATCCCTCTGCCACATATGCCTGGAGGGTGGCACAGCGTGGCTGCCTGGGGCTTAGCTCTGCTCCAGGTTGGGTGCCGTGATACCTACTGCTGGGGCAGGTGGAGAGTGTGGACCACCCCACGCTCATTCCCCAGGTCTAAGTTGCTGGTCCAGCTAAGCTTTTGGTCTCCTTTGCTTCCTCCTGGGGGACAGGGAATGTCTGGGAAGGAAGAGGGTCTTGCTCATGGCATCTTCTTCCTCACAGGCACATGGAGGCGCGCTCCTTCTACACCTACTACCTGCGCACGCTCTCGGGTGTCACCCGCGGCTCCTACAAGCTGAACACAACCGTTGGCGCTTCCAATGAGACCAACGCACCCCAGCCGAAGCGTGCCGACCGGTCAGACCTCCCCGTCCATCCTTTTGTGGCTGCAGGAGGCGGGGGCTGGTTGCAGGGAGGAGGTGCCATGGTCATGGGTGGCCAAAAGGGGCTGGGAATCCCCCCGGGGGCCTTTCCCCTGGGAAAACCCCTGAATGGTGGCTGGGTCCCTTGGGGGTTGTGGATTAACAGGGGGGTGGACCATCGTGTTTCACTGCTCTCCCCAGCTCCAAGGTGTACATGGCTGACCTGGAGTCTGCGCTGCACTACTCGCTGCGGGTGGAGGCTGCCCGCGCCGCTGCGCTGTCGGGAGCCCAGCTGGCCGCCTTCAAATGCTACGTGGCCACGCTCGTGAAGGTGAGGAGCTCTCGGTGGCAGGAGAGGAACCGCCCACGCCTCCCTGTAGCTGTTTATAAGGTGAAACGTAAATGCGGGGTGTGGGCCACCACGTCCCAGTGCTCACAGGTAGTGAAGCGTGGCGGTCTCAGATGGGAGCCCTGTTGGCCCAGTGTGTCCCGTGGCCACTGAGGATCTCCAGACTCAGCCCAGAGTCCCAGTGGGAGGCAAAAGCAGGTGCCAGAGAGTTTTTGGACAAGATGTAGGATGCAGGTGGGCAGAGCAGGATTGGAACTTGCAGGAGGTGTCGAGGCAGTCGGTCTTTTCAGAAGAGACGCTGTCACCTGCTGGGGTGGCAGAGATGATCAGAGAGGTTTGTAACCCTCATCGCCTGACTTGGATACTTGACTCAGGGAGCTGATCTCTGCGGACTCCTTTGATAGTCCAGGAAAGGGACTCCCACTCTGAGTCAGGCTCTGGAGTAGCTTAATTTAAGGTCTCCTTTTTTCTTCTCTGTTGGCCTTGGTGACATTGAAGCGTGTAGGAACTTTGAGCCAGCAGAGTAGTTTAATTTCCAGGTGTGATGGGGCACTGTGTTTGGCTGAGGTTTCCACCACTGGTTGCAGGAGCCCTGTCCCTATCCCTGTCCCAGCTTGGGCTCCTTGGTCAACCTTCACCTGGCCATGCCCACCTTCTTTGCTTCCTCCTTTGCCTCCTCTGCTTGCCCCCAGCTGTCGCCCTCACTATTTCCCCCTTAAATGAGAACCACAGGGTTGGGGAAGTGAATCCCCCATCGCGCCAGCTCCCTGGCCAAGGGTACAAGGTGGGGACCAGCAGTGGTTTTATTTGATCAACTTCCAATGCTTCCTCCAAACCTTCCCCTTGCTGGCCAAGGACAAGCCACAGCAGTGGACCCAGCAAAGTGCCAGTGGGTGGTGGGTGCTGGGGCTTCCCCGAGGATGCTGAGGATGCCGAGCCGGCGCTGCCATTGCTGCGCTCCTCCACAGGACGGAGCAGTGTCCCCAGGATTGCTGCCAGCCCGGCAGGGCTCAGTGCTCCCAGCATTGCTGCCAGCCCCGCAGGGCTCAGCCAGTGTGTCCCTGCCTTAACTGTTGCCTTCCCAAGAGGTATTTGAGGCAGTGAGGGAGGAGAAATCCTAACATGGAAAAAAGTGCCTGAAATCCCTCAGCGACACCTCCTGCTGAAGGAGCGAGGGGGGGAACTGTGTTTTGCAGCAGAAGCATCAGGTTGGGGGTGAATCCCCCTGCGAATTTGGGACTTTCTGTGCTATTCCCCGTGGGCCCGAGGAGAACAGCTCAGACTTAGAGAAGCACTCTTTCCTTTTGCTTCCCTGTCACTTCTCCTGTGTGCTGCTGGTCTTGTCCTCCCTGTGGGTCGGTCCCTCTGTCTGTCCGTCGGTCTGTCGTCGATGGCCCGCGCTGGCTGGCTGCCCCCTCTCCCCAGAGCGCCTGTGGTTTTAAAGTGCTGCTGCTAATCGGCTTTGCAGTGACTCATGGTCAGAGTAGCTTTTTGCCTCCCTCAGACGGGGCCGAGGTTCCAAGCCTGAACACACACACGGGAGCCTCGCCACCATGGGGGGCACACGCCGCGGCCCCCCTACAGCAAGGTTCCACTGAAACCTTGCTGGAACCACACTGCCCTCCAGCACTTGCTGCTGTAGAGGATGCTGGTGCTGCCCAGTGCCCGTCCTGGTGAGCTGGGGGTGCCGACGGGCTGCCCCGCTGCTCCCAGGGTGAGGTCTGGGTTCCCTCACCCTTCTCTCCCCTCTGCAGTACTTCCCCGGGCGCTCCTGCGTGCAGACCTACCTGCAGTCCCTGGACACCTGGCTGAGGAACTGGACGGAGCCAGAGCTGCCCCGCAACATCCTGAAGGAGGCCGTGAAGAATAACAGAGATGTAAGGCACCCGTGGGGACCCTGGCCCCTGCTCTCCTCAACCCTGCCCCTTTCCCCCACCCCTCGTTATCTGCCAGCTTCATCATGCCATGTCCATCTATCCTCCAGGCCTCCCACCCCGCTGTGCTCCCCACCAATGTGACCTGGGTGGGCTGCCAGGGCAGTGAACCCCACTTCCGTGGCTACCCCTGTGGGCTCTGGACCGTCTTCCACCTGCTGACTGTCCAGGCTGCCCAGAATGGTCCTGACAAAGGTATGGGGGGTGTTCAGGCCTTGGGGAGGGGGTCTCTGGACAGGTTGGTCCATGGGCACGGATGCTGTATGTGGGCAAAGGCTGTCTCACCCCTGAGGCAGGTCTGGGGGGAGGTGAGAGCCACTGTCGGGATGCAGGGCTGCCACCATGGCCATGGGACTGTGGCACTGCAGGGTCTGGACTTGCCCTCCCAGCCCCCCGGCTATCCTCTGCCTCCCCCCAGAGCTGCCGCTGGAGGTGCTGAACACCATGCGCTGCTACGTCCGGAACTTCTTTGGCTGCCAGGAGTGTGCCCAGCACTTTGAGGCCATGGCGGCCGAGTCCATGGACAAGGTGGCGAGCCGAAAGGAGGCTGTCCTCTGGCTCTGGTCCCACCACAACAAGGTCAACGCTCGCCTGGCAGGTAAGGGGGACCACAAAGAAGGGGGGACCCAGGGTGAGGGAAAAGGGGAGGCGAGGTGGAGGAGCATCCTTCCTCCTGGATGGAGCTGGCAAATGGCTGTGTTAGGATGCAGCAGTGGGGACATCCTGTTGTCATCCTCCCCTGTCATGGGGGGACAGCAGCTGGTCGCATGGCATCAGACCACCCCGGAGACGCAGTTGGGTCTTACATGCACCCCGCAGGGAGCTTCCCAAAGCTGCTGCATGCCCTCAGAGGACCCCTACTCTCAAGACAGCTCCTCCAAATGTCCCCATCCCCAGCTGCTGGATGCTCCAGGGTGTTTACAGGGGGAGGGTTGTGCCACATGTCCCCTCTAACCCCCTCACCGACTCTGGTCCTTGCAGGAGGTGACACGGAGGACCCTAACTTCCCCAAGCTGCAGTGGCCTCCGCCAGACATGTGTCCCCAGTGTCACAAGGAGGAGCGGGGGGTGCACGCCTGGGACGAGCAGGCTGTGTTCACCTTCCTCAAAGCGCACTTCTCCCCCGCCAACATCTACCTTGACTATGCTGAGGCTGAGCCCATCCCCGTGGCTGGGGAGGGGACGGGCACCAGGCTGGGTACCGGGAGCCTGCGAGAGGAGGAGGAGAAGGAAGAGAAGGAAAAGGAGACGGAGGACGAGATGAGAGCTCCAGGGCGACCAGGCTCTCCTGAGCCACGGCGCCCCAGCATTGTGCGGCTGAACCCCAAGCTGCGGGAGGCAGGAGAGGACATCGTGGACCTGGACTCCTTCAGCGAGCAGCACTTCAAGAGCCAGGCACTACGAGCAGCAGCCAGCCGGCGCCGACGGCTCAGCAAGCGGGACACCATCGCCCTGCCCCAGGATGCTGGGGTGGGCCGGGAACGCCGGCGGGCTCCCGGTGTCCTGGTCCGGGAGGAGGAGGAGGAGGCCAGGGAGGGTGTGCGGAGGACCCCCTGGCTACGGGTGCTTGGTTTGGGCTTCTCCCGCCTGGACATCAGCCTCTGCGTTGCCCTCTACTTCCTCTCCTCCATGTGCCTCCTGGGCATGTACACCTTCTTCCGTCTCCGCACCCGCGCCCGGAAAGGCCGCCCCGGCTTCCCCATGGCCTGAGAGTGGTTGTGGGGTAACTGGGGGCTGCCTCCAGGGTGGGTGGGCTGCTGAGCCAAGGCGCCCCTGGGGACAGTGTTTTTTCCCCCAGTGGGAAGGGGTTTGGTGCATCCCCTCTGGAAGCTGCCCTGCTAAGAGCAGTCACCTCACCCAGGGTGGAGGGTGGAGGACTCCTTTTAGGGCGGGAGGAGGTGTCAGAGCATCCCCCTCTTGGGTCACGGTGCCATATTTTTGGGTGCACAGGAGCTGGGACACCGACAGCACTTTGTGTCTCGGCACCCGGGTGCCCTTGGGACCTCCCCGGCACTGGGCTGGTTTCAGACTGGGAAGCCCAGTCCCCTGCTGGGGAGCAGCCCTTTGGGGTCGAACCACTAGTGGGGCCAGGAGGGTGGAGGTGTAGCCCCCCGAAAAGCAGACACTGCCGGGACGGGAGCGGGGCGGGGGGTGGCAGTTATGGGTTCAGCTGCATTTAGTGTGTTCTCCCCCTCTTTGAGAAACGCACCCCTCCCCTCCCTCACTGTTGCTCGCTCTCTGCTTGTCTTAGTGGAATAAATTATTTTTGCCAATGCTGGCCCCGCTGTGTCGCCTGGTCCCTGCTGCACGGGCACACCGGGGTGGCACCTCCCCACCCTGCCATCCCTCTGACACCGGCTGTCCCCACTCCGGTCTCCCCCATCACCCTGGGAAGAGCACCGGCTCGGTTTAAATTGTTTACGCATTTTAAATTGTTATTATTGTACATTTTCTCCTGCTTTTCACTTCTAGACGGCACCCGTGGCCAAGCGACCCCCCCCATACAGGCAGCATCATGTCCCCACGGTTGGGGTGGCTCATGGTATGTCCTTAAGCAGAGTGATGGGGAGGGAGCCTTGGGGGAGTGGGGGGGGGGACACACACACATGAAAGTGCTGGAAAAAAATTGGCACGAACCACGGAGCTGCAGTTTGGTGCTGGCCGTGCCCGTGGTCCAGAGCAGGGAGACATCCGTGAACATCCTCGTGTCCCCCTCAGGACTGGGCCCTCTATGGGTGTGGGTCCCTTGTGCCTGTCCCCGATTCTGTCTGCCCTTTTATCCTTGTTAGGAATCATTAAGGAAAATGGTTGTTTTCCAGAGCCGGGGCCGGGGACCATCTGCTCTCCCGGCGCTGCCTAAATCCCCCCTGTAACAAATTCATTGGGATTATGCTGCCCTCCCCTAATCCCGGCCCTTCCCCCCGCATGGGGGATTTAAAAGGATTAAAGCCCGGCCGATAATAAACTTTATTAAGGGGGAGGGGGGGTGTCAATCCGATTTGGAGCCTTTTTCTTGATATCTTCACTTTGCCCAGGTGGGAGCCAAGGGCTGGTGGGATGGGGAAGGAAGATGGTTGACTCCGCTGCTGCCTGGGCATGGAGGGGTCTGGCTCCTCTGGTCCTTCCTCCCTCACCTGCCCTGGAAATAAATTTTCTTCCTCTGTCTTTCCTTCTTCTTTGGTGTCTGTGCATGACGGAGATGGTGTGCACGGTGCCTGTCTGTCTTCTCTGGGACACAGAGCTGCCAAACCTGCCCTGCCACCACTGGCTCACTTGGCCTTGGCCGTGTCCCTTAGCTGGGTCCTTGGTGGCCTCATCCCGGCATGGAGGGGGGCTGCATCCCCCCAGCTGAGCGCTGGTCCTGCCCACCAGCGGGTGATGGATGGGGAAGGTCTCATCGCTGCAGCCCTGCTGCCTCCTTCTCCTTGATTTCCCTGGGGGAGAAAGGGGAGGGGAGGGGGTTATCCCCAACATCAATAACCCCCTGTGCACCCCCTCCCTGCCAGCTGCTCCCCTGCCTGACACCGGCAGCCAGCGCTTGTGATGAGGGGGCTGCCTGTGGTTACCCCCGGGCCCCAAAATATCTTGGTGGGGCTGCCGAAGCCAGGGGCAGGCTGGGGGATGTGTTGGGGGGCGGGTGCAGGGGATGAGAGCTTGGGGGGAGGGTGGGTGCTGGGGGGGCAGGGCTGCCCAGATTAGCATCCCCGACAGGCCCGCCGGGGAGATTTACAGGGCCGGGGAGCTAAAGCTGCCGTGCACGCAGGAAAAAGAGAGTCCAGTAAATAGACTTTCCATAATCCTGTTTGGTGCAGTCCCAATCCTCCCGGCCCCAGCTATCCTGGGCTGTAGCACTGGGGTGCCCCCCCCCCAGCACCCAGGGAGACCCAGAGCAGGGCACGAGTGGACCAGTGCAGGCAGGAGGCTGCTGCAGGGCTTGGTGCTGCCTGAGGGGGTGTCCCCTATGCTGTGTCCCCCAGCAGGATGGTGACCACAGCCCTGGCACAGAGGGGATATCAGACTCTGCCATAGCCATGCTCACGGGTGGGATGGGCTGTACTGGGAGGGGGCTCCAAGCCTCCCAACAGCCCTCCCCCATGGGGGGTTACCCCTTCCCAGCAGGGCCGTGAGCCGAGGCATCCCCAGGGCTAATTACCCAAATGGCCAGAGGCTGGTGTGAGGCAGGCACTATTCCCTAATACAATTTACCCTCAAGTGCAATTTAATTTTCCGTGAGGCCAGTGGCCGGCTCCCCCCCACACCCACCCACCTTCCCACCCCTCCAGCACTCGCCCTCTCCTGCCTTGCCCCTCTTCCCTTTCCCTCCTCGGTGCGGGTAAGAGTCTTTCTCCACCAGCATCCCCCCTCCGCCCACGCTCAAGCCATAAAATCACCAGGGGTTCTCTGAACGTCGATTAATTTTCAATTACAATTAGCAACGCCCCGTTCGGCAGTGCCTGCGAGGGGAGAGGTTTCTCCAGCTGCTGGTGAGTACCCGGGTCTTGCCCTGATTGTCCTGGCTCCAGGCCACTCCTGGCAATAGGGGGTATATGTGGGACGGGGTAATTATTGGGGCAATTAAGAACTGGGGAGCAGTGGGGGGCTGCTGGTGGGTTGCACACCTGGGGTTCAGGAGGGACCTGGGGGTCCACCTGGAGGGAAGGTGGCTCCATGCTGAAGGGTGGCTACAACAGCTTTGGCCCCGTAACGATGAGGAGCTGGTTTCATCTTGTGAGGGGACTCTGAGAGCTGGGCTGAGACCTGGAGAACTCACTGCATGGGTGGTATGAAGCCCAGCTGTTGGCTGAGCTCCCCAGCAGCTCCAAGCCCACTCAAGCTTTGCTGATGGGGGACATGGCTGCGCTCACACCCCCAGGCATAGGCCAGGTGTTGGTTTTCCTTGAACCCCCAATTCCACCTTGGAACACCCTCTGGGACCTTGGAATGATGCACTGGTGTCCCCGTCGTCCTCAGTGTCCCCAGTTCCCGTGTGCCTGGGACTGGAGGCACACAAGGGGAGGCTGGGTCCAAGTCCCAGCAAAGGCTTTGGGGTTTTCCTGCTTTTTTATTGTTAATTAATACCAGCAGGGAAGGTGCGGGAGCACCATCCCCACTTGTCTGCAGGTTTTGTGTTCTCCTGTCACTCTGCTGGTGTCTTCATCTGGCTTCAGGGACAGAGGAGGTTCAGGCGATGCGGAGGAGGGAGTGGGACATTGATGTGGGGCCAGAGCCCGCCCCCAAAACTGCCCTGGAAATAAAACCCTCTGAAAATTGTGACATTCACCCTTTTGCAGGCTGGTCACCACTGATTGATCCTTAGCCCTGTTACAGCTTTGGGAGGAGAAATCTTGGGGGGGTCGGAGGAGAGTGGTGGGATTTCACAACCTTCACAAACCCACCCCTCCACCCCCCTTGGGTGCCACCAGGACCACCTTAGGTAGCACAAAGGGGGGTTGCTGGGCCAGTAGCTCATGCCTACCTCGACCACCCTCTCCTCCCCCCACTCCAGGGTACCAGAGTGTGCTGGGGAAAACAAACCCAAAAGAAACCGAAACCCCACCAACACAAGGAACAGGTGGACGGCAGGAAGGATGGAAGGGGACAAAGGCTCTACTGGGAAGATGTGTCAGGATGATGTGTCAAGCAGGGAGGAAGATACTCGTGGGTTGGGTTTTTTTTCAGTAGACACTCGTGGTGGCAGCTTTCCCAGCAGCGCGATGCTCTGGCTCAGTGCTGTGCGACTCCCTTTCCCTGCTGACCGCGGCCATGAGTGATCCAGAGCGGGGCAGAGGGGGCTGGATCAATCTGGCAAAGCAGAAAAATGAATGAAAATTGAATTCCCCGAGGAGAAGGGGGTGGGGGGAGCTCTTAGCCCAGCTGAGAGATAAATCAGAGTGTGCCGGAGAAGGGAGACTGAGATGACTCCTGTCAGTGGTGGAATAATTAGGGAAATAGGTTGGAAATGCAAAGTGATGGGGACAGGAGGCCACAAGACACTGTCTGTCTGTCCCTCTGTCCGTCTCTCTGCCTGTCCAGCTAAACTTCTCCCATAAAGCTGCCTTAGGGACTTGCCTTCCCGTGTCTCTGGGCTGGGAGCCATGCTCTGGCACTGCCAGCCAGCTGGGGACCGCATGGGGACACAGTGGCCCCTGCCCCAAGGGGCTGAGGACCGCAGGTGGCTGGGGGCAGTGGGAGCCTGGACATGCTTAATGCACTTAAGAGCCAGCACTTGATTTAGCGGGGGGGGGGGGGGGGGGGGGGGGGGGGGGGGGGGGG
>JAOTQQ010000004.1:2038732-2052136 GCA_026546715.1 Gallinago undulata
GGGGGGATGGGGTGGGAGGGGATGGGATTCACCTCCCCTGTGGCGGGGAGCTGATTTTGGGGCTTGCTGGACTGCGGGGGTGGGGGACTCACTCCTACAATGAGTGCAGACAGGTCTCTGCCTAAAGGCGTGAGATGAGCTGGCTGGGGTTTTGCTGGAAAAATGACGCTTTGGGTTAAAAAACAGCGGCTCATCGTCCCACCCACGCATTTCCTGAGGGGCTGGTTCAGGTTTTTTTTTGAGGTGGGAAAAGCCTCTTCCTTATTTGCATTTCAGCACGGAAATAAAGGCACAGGAAGGGCACGCGTGAGACAAGGGCAGCTGAGCTGTGGGTTGGGTGGGCATCCTTCCCTCCCCTCCCACTGCTGCCATGGGTGCCTCCCTGGAGGTTTCACCCTGCTCAGACAGGCTCGGTGCTCTAAGCCCCCATGAGCTGGGCAGAGTGGGATGTCATAGCACATGGGGGCCGTTGGGCACCCTTGTCCCCAAGCCAGTGATGAGGTGAGCAGCAGGAAGGGCAACGCTTGAGGCACCAGCTCTGGCTAACTTCAGCTGCGTTTCGGTGAGCTTCCTCGCTTGGTGCTTCACCACTGGGTGCTGCCGCCTCTTGACTCATGAGTTCTGCAGTGGTGCCATAGGCTGGGCTGCCCCAGGGGTTTCCTTCAGCAGAGCCCCATGGAGATCCCTCCAGAAGCCATAGTCACCCCCAGATGTTGCCCTGTGGCTTTGGCATCGCCACCTTCGTGTTACAGCAGCTGAGGGGCTGGGCGTGCTGTAGCACTGTGGAGCAGAGTTGACTCTTTCCATGTCCAGACGTGTCCCTGGGCTGGGGACACAGCTGGAGGGAGCTGCTGTGGGGATGGGTCTCGGGGTGCAGGCACATTGCAGCACCCCGTGGAAGCAGCGCTCGCCCTGGCCATGCCCCGCTGCTGGAGTTGCCCATGGGGGTTACCAGCCCCTGGGAAATAACTGATGTTGGTGTGGCGCCAAGGGCATGGCGATGTGCTGGTGTCCACCAGCGCCAAGGAAGGCGCCCAGCTGGCTGAGGCCCCGCGGAGAGAGAGGGCTGGGGCTGCGTGCCCAAAGCAGGGACCCGCCACCCCCTCCCACGGAGCGGGAGAAGGTCCCCGAGCCCGGAGACTGGGACCTGTGGCTCTTCGCTCGCCGTCGGACAGAGCTCCCAGGCACCGGACAGCGCCTCCGGTCGCGACAGCGCCATGTCGCGACAGCGCCAGAGGCCGGGCCCGCCCCCCAAGTTGCGCTTCGCGGCCTCGGGGCGCCCTTAGCCCCCGCCCCTTCCCCGCAGGCCCCGCCCCCCGCCATCAAACCCCGCCTCTCCCGCGGATAAGCCACGCCCCCTCCGGCGCGGGTCGGGCGGCGATTGGCCGCCTGGGGCCCGTCCCGCCCCCGCCCCCCTGCGGGCGGTGACGTCAGGCGCGCTCCCCGCAGGGTGAATGAATGGGAGGCGGGCGGCGCTGGCGGGCACAGCTGCGGCGCCGCGCCCGGGCCGGCACCGGCACCGGCACCGCCCGCGGGACCCCGGCGCTGCCTCCCGCCGCGGGGCTCCGCCGGCCCGGGCCGCGTCTCTCCCTCCCCTCTTCTCTCCCGTCCGCCGCTCCCCACCACCCCCACCCCACCCCGGGCCAATAAAATGATGCAAAGCTCCGCGCTCGCTGCCGAAGGGGCTGTCAAGGGGCTTCCCGAGATCCTCGGTGTGCCGGTGCAACGTAAGGACGCTTTTCTCTTCTCCTTCCTTCGCTCCCTGCCGCAAAGGCGGCCCCGGGCCGGCGGGGCAGGGCAGGGCGGGCAGGGGCTGGAGAGGCGGCGCCCTGCGGGCTGGGCAGGTGCCTCCCGCTCCCCCGCGGACGCGTTTCTTTTCCTCCCCTTTTATTTTATTTTTTTTTTTTTCCCCGAGTAGACGTAAAATTTAATAGACCTAAAAATTCGGAGCGTGCCCCGGGGCGGGCGGGCAGCGGGAGCCGTGCGGGGCGGTGCGGGCCTGGCCCCGACGGGGAGGTCGGCGCGGCCGCGGCTCCGGTTCTGCGTAGAGAAGTGCGTGTGCAGGCGTGCGTGTGTGTGCGAGTGTACGTGTGTGTGTGTGTGTGTGTGTGTGTGGTGCCCCGGTTCCCGCCTGCCCCCGGTCCGCAGCACACGACCCCCCACTTATATCGTTTATCGCGACAGGCAGCGCCTCGGTGGGAAGGGACCCGCGGGCGGGCGGGGGTGTTACCGGGACGGCGACCCCGGCTCGGTTCTGCGGTGCCGCTGTCTCTGCGTCTGTCCGAAAATCACCTATATCTCTATGTGTGCGCATACTTACTCTATAGCTACAGGTAGCGTGTTCCCGTGAAAGCACATGCTCACGCGTGCTGTGGGGGTGTCTATAAGCGTGTCGGGGCGGGGGGGGGGGTGTACACGCACCCATGTACGCGTGGATGTGTATGGACCCCACGGGCGTTACGGCCCCCCTAGCGTGTTTCAGCGGGACGCACACGCCAGCCCCCCGGTGGGAGCCATAGGGGCTGTGACCCTCCCCCGTTTCTATAGGGCCGAGCCCTAGGCGGGGGGAGTCCGTCTGCCCGCACACCCCCAGGGATGCGGTGCCGGTGCGGGGGCGGCCGTGCCCCGCTGCGCCCTCGACCCGTCTCCAGGGCTGCTCGGGCGGGCGGCAGGGGCGCTCCGGGGGCGGCCCGGGCTGGCGTTGCGCGGGTATTATTATTATTATTATTATTATTATTATTATTATTATTATTATTGTTGTTGTTCTTGTTCTTGTTACTAATGTTATTATTATTATTATTTTCTCCTCCGTTCGCAAACGGTTTCCGAGAAGCGGGGCGTCCCTGCGGGCCCAGAGGGGGGGTGACCCGCCGGGAGCAGCCGGTTGGTGCTCTGCCCCCTCCCCGGGGCACCCGGAGAGTTGAAGGGAGGGAGTCCCGGCGGGGGCGGGGGAGGGGGGGTATGAGACGGCACTGAGCCTCGGGAGAGCCCGGCCGGCTTTCGGGGGACACGCGGGGGTAGGGGGTACGCGCCCCCCGGCCGCCTGTTAGCTCTAGGCCGCCCCGCTGGCCCCCACAGCCTCCCCCGCCGTTCCGTGCCCCGCACCGACCCCCCCGAGCGGTTGTAATTCGTTTCCGCGGGGAGTGAAGCCGGTGTCCGTGCCCGTTGGTACCCGGAGGGGGGATGGGGGGGTGGGGGTGTGTGCGGGGGCGAACTGCTGCCCGCATCCTGCTTTTGAGGGGGTTATCCCCCGTTATCGCGCGTTTCGGTCTGGTCGCCGGGCACCGGGGGAGCGCCAAGGGGGGCCGTTTAAACGTATTTCACCGCAGCAGAGGGGACGAAAAATGCCGGTGAAGAGAGCACAGCCCGCACCGGTGCGGGGACAGTCAGGGTTTGTCCCACGGCCGAATCCCGCCCGTCCCCCTGCGGCCGGATAACGCCCCCGGTTCCCCGCCCGCAGGGTTCGCTTTTACGGCCCCCGAAGCCATAAAAAGCTGGTTTAAGGAGAAATTGGGTGCCCGAATCACCCGGGAGCAGCGACCCCCCAGCAAAGCTCCCTGGTTGGGCCCTCCTGGGTGTCACCAAACTCTCTTGCCCGCGACATCGCCATCGCTGCACTGATTGACATCTGTGGGAGATAATTCAACGAGATATTATTTTTTATTTAAACGCCAAAAAAAAAAAAAATAGTGTCAGGAACAAGAATACAGGGTGGGCTGCTGGAAAAGTTTCCGCCGCTCTGCAATTCCTCCGCTGCTCCAGCCGCTGCGACCCCCCTCCTCCCCCGGCCACCGGTTACAGGTTTGGGGCCTGATCCCGCACCGGTTCCGCGGCTGCACGGCTCCCCCGGGGGCGAGGGGGTATCGCTCCCCGGGCAGGGAATATCTTCCCAAGGGGAATTCTTCATCCCCGCTGCCCGCGCCGGGGTCACTCCCCGGCAGCTCCTCCATCTTTCATCGTGTGCGTGATGAAAATGACGCGGTGTTTTAATTTCTAACCGCTATTAAATAGCACGTTTTTTTTCCTCCTCTATTTACTCCGCAGTCCTTATTGTGTCTTAGAGCATCCATTTCAGCAGGCTTTCCCCCGAACCTGGGGGAATCTCTTCTTCTCCCCCCCCCCCCCGCCTTTCCCCGCCACTCACCCGACAAACCTATCTCCAGCTTTGCAGAGGGGGTGGTTAAAACGATCATTCCCACTGTTATTTATGAATATTGTTTTGCAAATCTCACCGAAGTAAAAAAAAACAACAAAACAAAACAAAAAACTTCTGCCAAAGCCTGTGGGACTCGTGCCCGCGTGTCGCCAGCCCCTGGCCGAGAGCCGGGGGGGGGATTGATTAATCGCCGCTGGGAAAATCATTTCCAGGCTGCAGAGAAATTAATCGGAGGATTTTTTTTTTTGTAATTTTTGTGATTTTTTTAAATTTTTTTTTTTTTGCATGGGAAGGAATGAGATTTCCTCCCCGCAGAAAGCCTTTTTAAGGAGTCCCCGGGTGGGTGTTTGGTGCGGGCTCCGGTCCCCTGCTTCGGTTCCCAACCCGCATTGCCGAGGCACCGGTTCTGCAGCACCTTCCTCTCCCGGGTGGCGATCCCTTTTCCTTAAAGGAAAAGAAAAAAAGAAAAGAAAAACAAACAAACAAAAAAAAACCCCAAAAACAAAAGAAAAAAGGGGGTGTTTTGCCAGCTCGGTGTGTACCGCGGTCCGGAGCCGGCGGGGCTGCGCTGCGGGGGGATGCGCATCCTCCGCGCCCGCTGCTTGTCCCGGCATCGCCTCCCCCTTCGGGTTGGGAGGTTTTTGCGGTCTGAGGGATTTCGGAGGCCACCCGCGAGTTTATTTCGTTTCCCTCGTTATTATTTCTTTCTTTTTTTTTTTTTTTCTTTTCCCGTCGGGGAGCGGGAGGGGTGGAAAGATGGACCCCGCCGCTAATAAATCACGGTAACGGCGGCCGCGCTGCTGGCGAGCGGCGTGGGGCCGGACCTCGGGTGCCACGGTGCGTGGGAGGGTGCTGGGGTTGGGGGGGGGGGAAAGGGGGGGGATTTGGGAGGGCAGCGGAGGAAGCGGATTGCAGAGCTGGCCACGGCTTTTAATGGGATACGGCCAAATCCTGCCCTGGCAACCGCCGGCGGGAGGCAGGGATGCGCACCGGCGGTGCGGTACCCCCTTCCCGGGCACATCACCCCGTTGTCGGGGGCGGGGGAAGTGGTGACCCCCAGCCTTAACCCCTTCCCCCGGGGAGAGGTTTACATCCCTGAGGTGGTCCCAGGGGGTTGCGAGGAGGGGACAGCGAGGCTGTCCGTGTGTTGTGCGTGTCCCCCCTCCCCCGCCCCCGCAACCCCTGCCGGAGCATCCATCAAACCACCCTGCGCGCAGAGCCAGCCCTGAGAGGCTGGTGGGCAAAGACGGCAAGGCAGCGCGTAATGCCGTTAACGTTATTCCCATTATATCAAATAATTTAGTTAAAACAGGTGAAATAAGCGCCAGGGTTTCCGCGGGTGGGGGAGGCAGCGCGGAGACGGCCCCGCACAGCCATCTCCACCGCAAAGCACAAAGCAAGAGCTCAGGGGTCAAATTTAAGATATTTTTCTCTCTGCGTGCACCAGGCAAACCAGTGGGTTGACTGGGACACCTCCTGGTATCCCGGCAGCTCCATTACTACTACTATTATTATTACTATTATTATTGTTATTGTTAGTACTACTGCTACTATTATTATTAAATTTAGTACAGGGGAGAGCAGCCAAGTCGATGTGAGCCCCGCAGACCCGTGTGCAGGCACAGACCTGCCTGCGTTGGGTTGATGCCGTACATCTGCAGAGGGATTGGAAGAAAAAAAAAATAGGTCTCTTGTTAAAAAAGAATAATTTTTTTTTTTTTTTCCCTGCGGAAATTTGGAGGAAGATGTTGTATTATCTGCCGCAGTTGATTGCTTGTTGAAATTAAGCTGGTTTGTTGCCTTTGAGAAGGAGAAAGCTGCGTTTGTTAGTTTGTGAGGATGTATATATACATGTGAGGATGTGTATATACATACACATGTTTCTATAAATAACCGTTTGTAGAGAAAAAAAAATGTTTCGTATACGTGCATACGTGTTTATGAAATAAATGTGGAAGATTTACGTTGCAACAGCACCAAGTGTACCTCCTCCCGGGGCTGATGCTGCCATCGCCTCTGCCAGCCGCTTTCCCGTGGCTCTGAACCAGCTTTAACAAATGAAAGGTGGAAAATGGGGCTGGTGCCGACCTGTAACCCTGGGGCTGGTCTCGGCAGCACACTGGGGGCACGGGGGGGAGAGCAAAAAAGGTGTTTTCAGGGCAAGAAGGAGAAGATCGACTTGCGGAAGCTGTAGATACATTTTTTTATTTATTTTTTTTTAAATTATTTATTCTGCTGTTGTTAATGCGACACAGGCTTAAATGCCAGCAATAAATATGGTCTGAAGGGCACTGGGACTGTAACTATCTAACCTTCTGAACGATAAAATAAGCTGCCTTCACTTCAGATGCGTGTCAGTACCCCTACGTATTTTTAAATAACATTGTTTAAGGCTGTAACAAGAAAAATTTTCTTTTCCTCCCCCCCCTTTCTTTCCTCCCCGTTTTCTTTCCTCTTTCCCCCCTTTTTCTCCTTTCCCTCCCCTTCCTTCTCTTTTCCCCCTTTCCCTCCCCTTTTCTTTTTTCTCCCCCCCTTTCCTCCCTTTCCCCGCTTTTTCTTTTTTCTGCTCCACTTTTTCTCCCTTTTCGTTTTTTCTTCCCCCTTTTTTTTCTCCCCCCTTTTCTCCTTCCCCCCCTTTTCCCTTATCTCTTCTCCCCCCTTTCTCCCTTTTTCTCCTTTCTCCTTTTTTTTCGTTTCCCCATCTTTTTCCATTTTTCTTCCCTTTCCCTCCTTTTTACTTTCTCCCCATTTTCTCCTTTCCCCCTTTTCTCCCCTTTTTCTCCTTTTCTCCCCTTTTTCTCCTTTTCTCCCCTTTTTCTCCTTTCCCCCCCTTTTCTCCCCTTTTTCTCCTTTCCCCCTTTTTTCTCCTTCCCCATTTTTTAAATTTTCCCCGTCTTTTTCCATTTTTCTTCCCTTTCTCTCCTTTTTCCTTTCTCCCCATTTTCCCCTTCCCCCCCTTTTTTCTCCCCTTTTTCTCCTTTTCTCCCTTTTCACCCCTTTTTCTCCTTTTCCCCCTTTTCTCCCCTTTTTTTCCTTCCCTCCTTTTTTTCCCGTTTTCCCCCTTCTTTTTCCGTTTTTTCTTCCCTTTCCCTCCTTTTTCCTTTCTCCCCCTTTCCCCCCTCCCTATAGCACCCAAGGCAGGGTGCAGGAGGTCTCCGAAGTGCCCCCACTCCAGGCACCCCCCGTGGGACGGGGCAGGGCGGCCCCCGGCCCCCTCAGCGCGGGGGGGGGGCCGGACTGGGGTGCGGGAGGGGCGCGGGGGCGGGTTCCTCCCGTCCCTTGTGCCGAGCCGCTGGGTGCGGGGACGTGTTTTATCGCGGGTCAGCGAAGGAGCCACCCAGCTCTGCCGCCCGGGCTGGGGAGGAGAGTCCCTCCTGCGCCTCCCCAGCCCTTATAGCAGCGTAAAAAATAATAATAATCAACCCCCCCCCCCGCCCGCTATTTCCTGCCAGCCGCGCTCCGGCGGGAGAGGGAGGCAGCCCTTATGCATAAACATCTCTCCTGCTCTTACGCTCCAGCTACGGGCATGGTTTGTGGCTTGTTATTTTTTTTTAATTTTTTTTTTTCCCCTCCCTCCTAAAAATCAATCTTCTTTCATGCCTGCGTGTCAGCACGATGTGCCTGGCTTTTACCGGGCAATCTTCTCCTGCAGACTTTTACAGCACCTCCCGTTTATTCTGAACTATGGGCAGAGAGAGAGAGAGGGAAAAATAGCCTGCTCTCCAGAGCTATAGAAGCTGCCCGTCTCTATAGGCAGACATTGTATAGGAGTCTAGTTGGCCAGGTGTATATCTTGCCTTAGAAAAAGCCCTCCTCTCCGTCTCCAAGCATCTTCCTACAGCACAAGTGCTGTAGGGGGGGACTGGATGGGGCTGGACCTCCTGTCCCTGGTCCCTGCTGCTGTGCTCCAGCCTGGCCTTGCTTCAGTCCACGTTTTCCAGGCGTTCCCAGCGACAGGAAACTGTAACACCCTGGCTGGATGGGAGAGAGCGGGCAGAAGCCTGCTGTCCCCATCACAGGAAAACTGGTGTCCTGGAGTGTGGGGGATGCAAAGTCACCCGGTGCTCTGGCACGGCAGGGAGAGGGGCACTGGGCAGCTGCTGGTGGGCCCGGTGTGGGTGGCTCGTGGTCCGTGAGATGCAGCAGGAGCAGAGGGGAAGAGATGTTTGCCCATGTTGAGAAAGCCTCTGGAGGTGGTGTGGAGCAGGTGGTGTGACAACACACACAGGTCGGTGTCCTGTGGGTGAACCCCTGGGTGACCCCAGCAGCCTGGCACTTGGAGAATGGGGGTTACAGCAGGAAGAAACGAGCCGTGTCCCTGGCCAGGGGGTTGCAGGATGCCATCCCAGAGGGATAAAGAGGCAGAGAGGGAGCTGAGTGGCTGGGAGCGGGATGTGGCCTGGAAAAATGGGGTGCAGAAGGGAAAAGCATCCTGTCTTTGTGTCTGTGCATGGCGAGGCTATGGGCTTTGCTGCCGCGGAGGGTTTCAGCGAAGGCTGGTGAAGGAAGGTGTCCTGGGACACCGGCAAGGCCAGGGGTGGCAGCTCATCACCCCGCAAAGCACCGGCATGAGCCAACCCGGGGCTTTGCCAGCCACGCTGGTCGGGAGGAAGCACCTCAGGGTCGAGGGGGCCGCGGTGGATGACGCTGCTCTTCTCTCCATCTCTCTCCCCCCACCACCCACCCCCTCCCCAGAGATCCCCCAGTGCGCCGGCTGCAACCAGCACATCCTGGACAAGTTCATCCTCAAGGTCCTGGACCGGCACTGGCACAGCTCCTGCCTCAAGTGCGCCGACTGCCAGATGCAGCTGGCTGACCGCTGCTTCTCCCGGGCTGGCAGCGTCTACTGCAAGGAGGACTTCTTCAAGTGAGTACCACAGTGACATCTCTCCCACCCCCTTCCCCCTCCCCGCAGAGCAGGCAAACACACAACCCGTTTTTAAGCGTGATTTTTTTTTTTCCCCCCAAAAAAATCTTCATTTATCTTTCTTTTTTCTGTTGTTGCGGAAATAAAGGAAATGCTGGTGGTTTACAGCTGCCGCAGGCTGGATGCTGGTTGTTGGGATTTAACCTTCTTAAAGCCCCAAATCTCCCTGATGCTCCTGGTCCCTCCCCTGTGCCAGTTTTCGTCCCCCATGGGATGGCAAGCTGCGGCGAATTCGGCAGCGGCCCCGGCTCCGCTCGGAGCTAGAGGGCAGGAGAAACCCGTGCAAGGCAGAGGCAGCACCGCTGCTCCTGCCTGAGCTCAGGGGTTTGCTGATCCCCTTTCTCTACCCTCATCTCTTTACCTTTTTCTGTCTTTTTTTTTCTTTCTTTCTGTCTTTTTCTTTCTTTTTTTTTTTCCCATTCTTTTTATTTTTTATCCTTTTTTTTTTTTTTTTTCTCACGGTGGTGTGAAAAACCTCATTTGATTGATTTCCTTGGCAGTTTCTTCTAAGCTGTGTGATGCCTCAGCCTGGGCATTTTCCTGCTCTTGCATAGCAGGACAACCCATTTCCCCTTAAATTCCAGCAGGGATGCTTTAGTCCCTGGCTGCCCACAAAATCTAAGAGCTTCCCAAAGGGATGTCAGAGGGTGTTGCCGTGGGGTCGGGCACAGCTCTGCCGGTGGCGAGTCGCCGTGAAGCAGGGGCGATGCTGCTTTACACCTCCTGAAGGGAGGAGGGTTGGATCCTGGCCGGTGGGTGCCTTTTCCTAACCAGGTGCAGGTGATGGGGCCCAACCAAAAATGACCTGCTGCTCCCTGGGGACCGGGGCAGCCTCCCCAAGCCATCATCTCCTGCTCATCCATGGCTGTGCTGGCTCTCCCCATCACGCCCTGCCGCCAGCCAGCTAACCCAACTGATGGCGATTACCCTCCGTGATAATCCCTGGGCAGAACTTTCCCTGCCTGCCCATCCCTGGGCTCTCAGGCCTCCTGTGTGTCCCCCCTCACCAGCCATCAGGGCCAAAGATCCAGTTCGAATTTCTCCTTCCCAACTGGGGACCCTGTGACGGACAAAGCGGCCAGTACAGCCTGGGTAATAACACTTCACTTCTGATATTTTCCAGCCTATTAATCTCCACGTCATTTAAATAGTCGCCCAAAAGGTGCAGGTAATCAATGTTAATTAGAGTCGAAAGATCAGTGACTTTCCTAGATGAGGTCCTGCCTGGATTATTTGGTGCCAATCAATAGCATCTCGGCGCTCGCTCGGGCACTCGCCTCACCTTTATTTCAACCGCTCATTGATTTCGGGGTAGGTAACCTGTGGAGGACGTGAGGATTTAAGGCCAACTTCAGAGGCAGGTCTGCAATGCAGGAGCTGCTTCCAAAATGACCAGATTTTTTGATTTTTATCTGTTGTTTTTTTTTTTTTTCTTTTTTTCTTTTCCCTCCTTCAAATTGCAGCTCTTGGTCCCTGGCCATGGGTCTTTCTGTCCTGGGTCTGTTCCCTCCCCAGGTGATGCAGAAACATCCTGGGATGCTGCGGGGGTTTAAAAATGGTTTTAATGGTGTTATGTAGGGGTGGGAGTGTATGGACAGGGAGAGGATGGGGCTGCAGAGTGTGCACCGGCTTAGCCTTGGGGACAGAGAAGCACTGTCTGTCCATCCTATCCCTTCCTCCTCTTCCTCCATCCCTCCCTTCATCCCTCTATGTCCCCTCCCTTCCTCCCTCCCTCCCTCCTTTGCCTTCATCACTTCATCCCTCCCTCCCTCAATATCCCATCCTGTCCCTCCCTCCATCCCTCTCTCTCCCAGCTGACCCCAGGAGAGCTGATGTCTCCCCAGCAGATATCTGGGGACTCTGATTAGGACACATGCCCAGAAAATGAGACAAAGCAGGTTTTCCCTCCTCGCCTTCTACTTCCCAACACCCCTTTATGTGCAGCTGCCGAAATTGTGCTGGCTCCACTCACGCTCGGTGCCTGCCACCTGCCCCTGGGTGACACCTGTGAGACTCGGGGACAATCTCAGGGACCCGGTTTTGGTGGTGGCTGTGCCCTGCCTTTCCAGACAGCGTGAGGGCACAGGCAGCCGCAGGGCTCACGGGGTGATTTTGCATGATTAGGGGGATGGTCTGCCCTCGCTGGGGCAGCGAGAGGTGCCTGGTGGGGGGGAGGGGGCTGTACTCCCTGGGCACCCCTGAATGTCACCGCCTGCTCCTGCAGCCTCAGGGCTGGGGGCTGAAAGGCTTGGGTTTTCCTGGGCTGCCTCCTCCAAGGCAGATGGCTCTGTTTAAGGCGCAGGGGACAGGTTTATTCTGAAAGCTTTGCTGCCCGGGCTGCTGCTGCAACGCCCGGGTGGCTCCATGGGGTCCCGGCACCCCACAGATGGGGTGCTGGGGGGAGCAGGGGACACCCAGCAGAGCCCTTGCTCTGGTACCAGTGGGAGGTAGGGGATCTGCCCCGTGTCAATCCCAAAGCCCACACCCCTCTGATCTGTTGCTGAAAACACCAGGGGAATGACCATTTATTTTTTACTTTCTCCTGTGCTGCCGCCGCCTCGTGGCTGGTGTCACCCTCCTGCTGTTAGCTCAGTGGGCACCACCGGGTGTTGTCTGGGTGTTATGTGGGTGTCACGTCTACGTAGAGCAACCTCACCCCACCACAGCCTGGCTGCCCCCAGACAGGTGCACCCTGCTCCTCGCACCGTTCCTACATGCTCCTTGCACGCTCCTTCCATGCTCCTTGTTGCACCGTTCTCACATGTTCCTTGCACGCTGCTTCCACTCTCCTTGCATGTTTCTTCCACACTTCTTGCACCATTCTTACGTGCTCCTTCCATACTTCTTGCACCGTTCTCGCATGGTCCTTGCGTGCTGCTTCCATACTTCTTGCCCAGTCCTTGCACGGTCCTTGCATGTGCCTTCTACACTTCTTGCACCGTTCTTACATGGTCCTTGCACACTTCTGCCACACTTCTTGCATGCTCCCTGCACACCCCTTGCCCCGTTCTTGCATGCCCCTCCCGTGTTTTTCGTCCCATTCTTGCATGCTCCCCGCATCCTCACTCCATGCTTCTCGCACGATTCTTAACACGGTCCTTGCATTCTTCTTGCACGCTCCTTGCAGCCGTGCTGGTGAGCTTGCTCGGGCCCATGCCCACCCCAAGCTGACCCACCCGACGCACCCGTCAGGCTGTCATTATGGTGTAAGAGCCCCATCATTCTGCATTAATCTGGGATTCATCATGCTGGCGGGGAGGTGTAATTAATTTATTTGGTAGTAATGTGGATGAAATATGTACTGTCCTTGCAGGGGAAAAAATCAGGCAGCCTATAAGCATTAGTTAAAAGAACCATTAAAATCAAACCTTCCTCAGCTCCATTAGGCTGGTCTCTCACATTGAAGAAGATAAACCCCTGCCGTGTGAAGTGTCATGCATAATTAGGTTGATTGCTGGTTTAAACTCTGCCCTGCCTCCTGGTCCCCACCCAGCCTCCGCCTTAAGCCCACCTCACGGGGGAAGCTCAGCGTTGCCCCTCTTCTCCTTCCAGGCGTTTTGGGACCAAATGCACGGCGTGCCAGCAGGGCATCCCTCCCACCCAGGTGGTCCGCAAAGCCCAGGACTTTGTCTACCACCTCCACTGCTTTGCCTGCATCATCTGCAGCCGCCAGCTGGCCACCGGCGACGAGTTCTACCTGATGGAGGATGGGCGGCTGGTCTGCAAGGAGGACTACGAGACCGCCAAGCAGAACGGTAGGCAGCCTTATGGGGCTGTAAGGCAGGACATCCTACTGAGGGGTGGCCACGGAGCATATCACTGGCGTTGTAGCTGCGGGAAGGGGTCGCTGAGGGCTCTGGGGTAGCTGGGTTTGGGGAGTTTCTCCCCAGTAGCGTGGGCTGGAGGTTCAGGGTTGCTCACGGTGCTGTGGTTGGGGCTGGTAAGGACTCCTTCGCTTGCAGATGACTCCGAGGCGGGTGCTAAGAGGCCCCGGACCACCATCACGGCCAAGCAGCTGGAGACACTGAAGAACGCCTACAAAAACTCCCCTAAGCCTGCCCGGCACGTGCGGGAGCAGCTCTCCTCCGAGACCGGGCTTGACATGAGGGTGGTGCAGGTGAGAGCATGGGGATGCCCCTCTCCACCCTGCCCCTAGTGAAGGGGGGGAACAGGGGTCTTACAAGGGTGCAGGGGTGCCAGCATGCTCAGGAGCTGGGTTGCAGGGGTGCTGGTTTGCATGGGTGTGTGGGAGCTGGGGTGCTGGGGGGCTGGTGTGCCAGGGTACTGGCCTGCAGGGTTGCAGGGGGGGCTGCCATGGGGG